>JAVSBS010011386.1:34777-86149 GCA_033124195.1 Coracias cyanogaster
CTGGTTCCCATGGGTAGAACTTAGATTATTTGACTTATTTTAGCTAACACTGAAAAAGATGTAGTGAGAGATGCTCTAACTGACATGCTTTCCAACCTGGTGTTCATTTTCCCTCCCCTGTTTCATGGAGTTAATACCTCAGTGAGCTTTAATAATATTTTTGAACAATTCATGTAATGCTGATTCACGGATTCACATTGATGCTTTGCCTGCTGCACGTGCTCTGATTTTTAGTTCTGTCTAGCTTCTGGGGTTGGTCTCTCTAAATATTTAATACATGCCATGCTATGAGCTGTGATTCAATTTTATCACAATGTATCACAATGCTACTAAAAAACAGATTTCTTTTTGAATCTCTGAATGAGTTTTTGAGCAAGATTGTCAATGAATTGAAATATTTACACTGGAAAAGCTAGCACAATCAGATATGAACAGAAAGCTCCTAATATTTGAGTCTTTGTGAGCACAGTTCCAGCTAATGTCCATTCATAACATATCATTCAAAAAGCTCCATCATTTCTTGCTCATAACCACCAAGAGATGCTAGGTTTAAATGTCATTTACTAAAAACTCTGACATTAACAAAATGCCTCAACCCATGTCATGATGACATAATACTGAAATAAAACATACGGAGGGCATATAAAATACCTACCATTCCTGAGAGCAATTTTACCTTTGTGTGCTCTATGCTCAGCTAAAATCTGAATAGCCTGAAATAGCTCCATTAACTTAATGCCACCGAGGTCTAACATAAACTGTGCAGACCTGCTATATCCACTGTGCTCAATATGAACTAGAAAGAACTTCCTCTGGGCAAACACCACAGTTTGAGATGTAGCCTGGACCTGAGGCTGAGCTGCAGGGGAGCAAGCACCAGGAACAAGGACAGAAAGCACATTTTCTTTCTATGAATCTGCCCTTCAACTTGTTTATTCACATAAACTCAGTAATTCACTTCTCTATCTGCAACATGGATATAATAATAAAACGCTATTTCAAGGGTTAAAGTTGTACTGCATTTTGTGAGGCATTCAAATATTGCAGAACTGGGCTGGCATAAACAAGAAACAGTGATAAAACCAGAGTCCGCCAGGAGCTACTGCAATGTGTCATTAACTAAGCGGCAGGTAGTTCCTTTTTTTACTTAACTTCAGTGTATTTCTACTATTTAAGGACTAGCAACTAATATCAAGAAAGTATGTATTTTCAAAAATGCCATTCATTCCAAAACTTTGTCCATCAGCAGTTTTGAATGGCATACAAAGCAGTAAACCCCCTTTAGAGCAAATACTGAAGTGAACCAGCAATAACCTTAAAGCATTTTCAAAAAATTGGTGGTGTAGCTCATATTTCTCTCTTTCACTTAGAAGATAAGTCCTCTGATCAGTGGCTGCCAGCTTTAAGAAAGAGTGATATATTTCCAGATAATCGACTGCTACCTATTACCATACTTTTGAAGTGGTGGAGCATTCATGTGCCTTATTTTCCACTTCCTCAGGGTATCCTGGTTAAATGTCACATGCATTTTTCTCCCATGCTAAGAAAACAAAACCTGCATATTAATTCTTTTTAAGGCAGGCATAAACATAATAAGAAGTGAACATTGATTATTCTATTCATCTATAACTACTTCAATAGACATAAATAATACTGGAAAATGTAATGCAGCCTTAATTATCAGCGGTGTTACCCCTCAGTTTATAACAGTCATGATAGATGAAACCTGTGGCAATCAATCTGATTGCTCTGATAGCAGTTTAAGCTAATTCACAACAAAAGACACAAAGCTAAAAAGCCAAACTATTGTGTGTATTTTACAAGTATATTGTTATTTAATGTAAGATCTCTGTTTCATTAACCAGATTTCAACTCCTTAGTAATGAAATTTTGAGCAAATGTCTCTGCAAGTGTATCTGAAGGCTAAGGTGTGCAAGAGCTCCATACACTCCTCCTTAGCTGTTCCTAATACCAGAATGAAAACACAAAGAATTGGCCTTTTCTCACTCCAGAATGCTTGTGGTTCAGTTCCCCAGATCCACAGCTCAGCAAGGCAATCTACGTAGAAAATATTTGCTATCATGGCCCCAGAAGGCACAAATTTTGAAAGAGTGATGAGTGAACAAAGTATTGAAAATGTCCTGCTTCAGCCCTTTACATGCTACCAATCTGGCCTTCATCTTATGTTCCCTGTTCACAAAACCTCACACAGTGTTAGCAGATTCAAACAGAAAAAAAACCCTCTCTTTTTTCTAGAGAAACAATAAATTTATTTTACACTTTAGGACTACCTGTTTCAAGGAGCAAACTTGAACCTAGAATTAACTTGTTCTATTTACTACATTAAATAAAGAAAAAACACGGGGCATTGCAAATTCAACAATTTATTGTTAGTTTGCTGTTTCTACTCACTATTTACTTCTATGTCTATATATAAGATAAACTGTATTTATAGATAGAGATTTTACTTATATTATATGACATATGAAAGAAAATAATTCCTTCTATCAGTTACTTCTTAACTAAATGCCAAAGGTGCAAACTGAAGAAGTCTGTCCTGACAGCCAAATAAGACTGTATCTTTTGTACTTCACATTATATTTAGCAGTTAGTTTTGATTCATTTTACTCTATGCAGTACCAAGATATGTCCTTGAATGTTGTACGTTTTTAAAAGCTAAATATACTCAGTGTTTCTCAGAAAGATAATCTTTGATTGTTTGGTTTGCCTGAAAGTACATTAGAATTGGTCAAGATTTCCAAGGTTACAGCAGAGATACTCCTATGTCACATTGATATGTCGTCAACAGCAATTAAATCTCTCTTTCTTAATGCAATCTGCATTTAGGAAAAAAAAAATAAATCTGTCATGTTGACTCCAATGTTTATATACTTTGTGTCCATTTGATGTTTTGTATTTATCTGTGACCCTGCATCACAGCTGAGGCTAAATAAGATTGTCTCCACCCAGCAGATTCCAGGTGCCCAAGCACCAAGGCTGTCAGGCATGCTACCATCACCAGATGTCCCTGCTGCCAAAGTGCATCAAATGCCACCCAGGATTCCCCCAGTGCTACCTGACACAGAAGCAGGGTCACTTATTTTCAGTGGCTTTTCTAAAGACTGAGCAGGTTCTTGTTTTAGGCTATTTTGTATTGATAAATACACTACAATAAACCTTTCTCTCCATCAATACTGGTGAAGTTTAACTAGACAGCTGCCCAGGACAGGTTTTGGCCCATGTGCAGGATGTGGTTGGATGAATGGGTGCAAGAAAATGTTCCTGAATGGGAACTCATGTAACTATTGTACTGATAAAGCTAAAATAGACCCTTTCCCTCTCTCCCCACTCTGCAGGGCCTTGCTTTGCTAAAAGGAAGAGGAAGCAGTGTGCAATTTTTTTATTAGTCTTGTTATCATGCAAATTAATGCCATGTCACACCAGTCTGGATACTAATGGCTGCAAATCCTATTTACTTTTAGCGTAAGTTCTTCAAATGCCAGCTGGGCAATGCAAAGCATTTCTGTTAAAACAGAAATTGGGCCCATGAAAGAGTAGCTTCTGGTCAGGTTTTATGATTCACTTATGCCTAGCTATTACACTAAGCACCCTCACGTACACAGCCTAGCTATATCCCTTCTCTTATTCTTTGCATTATTTTTCTTAGCCAGGCAAATTTTCCCTGACATACTTTTGACAATTCCACAATTAATTTGTCTTCATTTCATTGTGTTCTTAATAGCACTATGTAAGCAACAGATGTTGCGTTTTTCCAAGTGGAATGAAGCAGAAGTCAACTCACATCCGTAATAAATTGTTTAGTGAATATATTTTTACTTGGATGACAAAGCACTAGTGAATCTGCTGGTGGTAAAGCCCATGCTTACATGCTACAGCACAACATTTACTGAAGCAGCTATTCTTGCCAAATCTATATTGCGTTTATAAATCTTCAAAACAAGCCCTGGTAAATGTCACTTCTTCTTAAATGCTCAGCAGAATCAATGATAAGTAATGCTGCCTTTGCCCTTGAAGGATTCACGTTTGGATCTACGTCCAAATTCTCAAAACCTGTTCAGGAACACATGCAGTGTAAACACACATGCAATGTACCAGAAGCACTGAGGAAAGAAAGAAAAAGTTACTCTAAATGCAAAAGTAAATCCAACAGTAAAGCTTGTATATTGTTTTTAGAGGCTTTCACTGTAAGCTGTACGAAACACACTACTACAAAGCCCATTAACTTCCGTTTGGCATTGGACTATTTTTCAGTGGTCTTCCATATGTTACCCAAAAGCAATCAGTTGCTTTTGACATGTTTTTAGTTTTACATTAAGCACTCTTTGAGATAAATATCAATATAAAATAAAGTAAAACTATAGAGCTATGATACCTAACTCTATCTAACAAAATTTTGAAAATATTCTGGTGTAACATGAGGCAATATCATGTGCTATGTATTATTTGTGGTTCCCACATATGTATCCTTCATTTACTGAACAGTAATTCTGAATTTTTATTATATCTACAAGTTCAGAGAGAAATTAAATAGAAAAGCTAGCAACACAGTAAACAAGCTTATATCTCCTCTGACTTCTTGAATGATGCCAGTGGACTCTACACTATGGAACAGTGCTCAGTGTCAGCAGGATGCCCGTCTCCAAAGAGCAGAGCTGCTCTGCTAAGCAGCACAGTCCAGACTTGCTGCCGTGCCTGACATGGTGCAATTCAAATTCTTTTCCAAGGAAAGCATTCCAACATCCTCATTTTCCAGCTGTTTTTTGTAACAGCCATGGTTTAACAGTCTGTGGGGTGGTCTTTTGAATTATACAGCAAACAGTATTCTTCAAGAGCATGTCAACTAGCTCAGTATAATGACGTGTTTCTATGGAAGGGCTGCAGCTATATCAACATTTTGCCAGTGGTGGATTTCTCAGAGTTAGGGGACTTTCCCCAATGAGAAATGCTGTCAGCACAGTGCAAGAAAAGAGAGCAGATAAAGAGAATCCATGAAGATCCAATAGAGACTCTCTCTCCTTCAGATTTGTAATCCTCATAGTACCTTATACACTCCCAGACACAGAAAGTCTGGGACACAGCAGCCCCCTCTCACTCCTTTTATAAGGATCTTCGCTTCAAGGGAGAAACTGGACCCGTGGTTCTCCTGACTTGAGCCACACCTATCTTCAGTGCACCTTACTCACCGACCAGAACCAGCATTTCTTTTATTTTTGGCAAAATCTACACTTGTTTCGCTCCCAAATGGTGCTGAACATGTTAATTAAACAGAAAATAATTGGCAGAGCTTGTCATAGAAATGACATTTTAATGGTAGATGAAATATTGGGGCAATATTCATTGATAAAATACAAAGTGAAATGGAAAAAACATTGATTCAGATCAAGACCTTCTACCTAGAAGTCATCACACTAAAAAAAAAAAAAAAAGAAAAGAAAAAATTAGTCTCCATCTACTGACAGCTGCCAGGCTACTAATTGCCTCAGAATGGAAAACTGGCTTTGAAATGGAAATAGTTCAAAAGCAAATAAAAACCCACAGCCTAGATGGTGATGATGAGCAAAACATTACTTAAGCATGCATCCAGGAAAATGGAGGACAAAAAGATTATGAGATACTTTATTACTTCTTATTTCTGAGTTAAACAAAGCACATTCACTAAAAAAAAAGAAAGAAAAAAAAAAGTGGTTCTTATCGTTTCCCATTCTTTATAGTAATACTTGATAGACACATGGGTAGGATGAATAACTAAAGTCAGCAATTTTACTCCATTTAGTAACATCCCTGGGGACACTATGTTGTAGATGGTATGAAGAGATTTATTGTGCTCCATGAGACTTTAGAAAATGTGATTATTACATTACTGCATTGTTTTATTCTAAATAAAAGATAAACCCACCGCTATTACAATTTAGATTTAGGTTTGATGTTGGCATGCAGTGATTTGTAAAGCTTATAAAAAATACTTAACCACACACCACTTATTTTTCTCAAATTCCTGTATGTTTTGTTAAACAGTTATCTGAATGTAACAATAGCGGGGTACTTTGGATCTTTGCAGGGGTGGTGGATTACATGGCAACCACCAAATACTGGCAAAAGCATCACACATCTTACAAATTTTCCAAACATGTAATGCAAAAAGTCTTTCATTTAATCCACTAACTCTGAAGTTATCTCAGCTGATAAAAGGAAAGATTCCAGCCCACATTTGAAAATTACTGAAAGCCATGTGTCAAGATGCTGGAAAGCTGCCCTTTCACCAAGTCTCTTTGGCTTTGTGACAATGAAGTGAGAACCTGTTGGAAGGAAGAAATATTTCTCTATAAGTACCTTGTCAGGCTTTGTGGCTCTGATTCTGTACAATTATAACTGTCAGTCCTAATGTAGAATGTTCCCTAAATGCAATGAATTAAGGCTTGGGGGAAGAAACACAACCTGTTCATAGTACGGATTACAATGAAATCTAAATACGATACAATTTCCTACTATGTAAAAATGTGTTTAGCCATCTCATTAACTCTCTTTCATGTATTTCCCTACAAATTGTTTAGGGTTGCGTTACAGAGATGAAGTATGAAAGGTTCTTAATCTGTAAAACAATTGAAAAATGTTATTTTTTTCAGAGGCAATCCCACATTTATCTGCTGCCTGATTTAAAGTTTCCATCTGGACAGTTGGCAGTCACTCGCTGGAGTTCAGACTACCTCAAAACATAGCATGGAGGCTTTGGGTGAACACTGATTTAGATACTCAGTAAGAGAAGAATAGGTTCTTGTTACAATCACTTCCATTTTCAGATAAATCAATCAAATGAACAGTAGTTTCTTTTCCATTCTTCCAAAAACAGAAAGGTAGAAAACCACTTGAAAGCTGAAACTATCATCATGGGAAGTTTTTTGTGCCCTGAATCTCTGGATATAGCTTGAAATAGACCTGACAGGGTTAGTGCATTCATTTTTCCTTTATCCCTTCTCCATCTAGAAACAGATCTAATTAACAAGTTGGTTGGTTGTTTTTAAATAAAAAATCCATGTAATGAAGAGATAGAGCCAGCATTTCTAGAAACATCATTATTTCATGAAGGACATTTGCTGAACATCACTGTTTTCTGCATTACACACACAAAAAAGGGAACTGCAGTCACCTTCTCCTCTTCCTCTTTCTGTTACCATGTGGTTAATTCCAGCTGCGAAGCCACTGACCCTTGAAATTATTTTTCACATGCCTGAAAACACATGTGGCTTTTCCTTACCTTTATCTTTCTAGAATTGTTCTTTCAAAATTCTGTATGCCTCCTGGAAAATATTAATTCACACAGGATTCTGTTAGCAAATATCAAAACTTAGCCTTAGTTTTAGCCTTAGAGACTTAAACCTCTAATGAGGGAATTCATAGTTCAGCTTACGTTATTTCTCACCAGTAACACAAAAACAAGTTCAGCACATGTACCACTGCTGCAGCTTAAGCACAGCAAGAAATACCCTCAACTTTCAAATCCCTGCTTCTTATTTGTACAAGCCAGGCTATGAAAACAGACACTTCTAATGAATTCATTGAGAAATCCTTAGTAGAAGTAGCAATGGCAGACTTAGAACTATAATATTTAAAGCAACTGCAAAATTGTGCTTTCATCAGGAAAGGAACAAAAGCTTTGTTAGTTTTGAAGCTTACATTTATATTCAGCATAATAATTCAAAGTATCATTGCCTGCCACTATTAGAATACAGAGGTCAAATATGGCAAGTAAAAAAAAAAATTACATTCACAAGCTATACAAAAGAGAAAATAGGCTCAAATTGTATGAAGTGCAGTGACATTATTTAAATGTCTTTGTTAATCAGGGTCCTGACATAAGAGATGGTGCTGAGAAGAATTTGCTCTTCAGACTCTTCTCAGCATGGGTCAAATCTGCTTAATATTCCAAACGCTGAGTCTAGCTGAACCACGTTACCCCTTTATGATCTCTCATCTATTTTTTTTCTCCTTTGAATTCAGGATGCACTGGTATTTTCAGTTTTCATCACTGCTAAAGGGCAGGGAAGCTATAGCATAAACAGTGAAGTTCCTTTCAAGCCTTGTTTATAATGATTTATACATTATACAGCTGTTAGACCTGCAGAAATCTCTGCAGAAAGTCAGAACACAAAAAAAAGAAGTTTGGGAATGTTTACTTTCGACCTTATTTATTCTTTTCCACTTGCTCAATGAGACACAAAAAATAGGACTATGTGCTGATTCACACATGACAAAATAAGAGCAGTCTAATTTCCACCCCATAGAGCCAAGAGGCTGCAAGGCCCATGCAAAAAAAAGTACGATGAAGCCCATACAGCATTTACCCTACGGATGCTGCACCAACAGCCCCTTGGAAGTATGCCCCTAAGGAAGGATATTTCAGCTGGTCAATTGTCACTCTTTCATGGGTGAATAAAAAAGACCAAAGTCATGCAGGATATAAATCACAGCCAGTACATTGGTTTTGCCATTCTCTGGTGATGTTTGTAGAGCGTAGAAAGAGTTCCTTAAAACAAAAGGTAGCTCTGACTCTCTGCTTGGCACCATACTGGAGAGCAGTATGTGCTCTGCAATCACAACATCAGGAACTTGTGTTCCTCTATAGTTCCTCCCTCCTCCCGGGCCCATGTAGCTCCCCCCACCATCCACAGACTTAATTCTTGCCAGCTGCCTTCCCATCACCCAGATTTGCTACCCACAGGGTCTGGAGGCTATTTTCGTTTCCCTGCTAAAACACTCAATCCATAAAACACTGTCTTCTATTTGAAACAAGACATATAGCCCAATGAGAGGACATGAAAGAGCAGCTGGCCAGTTTATTTTGATTTATTAGAAACATTATGGGATCGCCCAAAGGCCTCGATCAGAGTCCAGTTGTGCTCAGAGTTGTTCCACCCTGTCTGCAGCAGTGCAAAGCGGTAAGATAGATGAGGTTGCTCTAGACAAGATGAGATCCAGCCCATCCCAGGACAACTGGTTTTGTAATGGGGATATAGGAAGGGCATACTACTATAAAGACTATCTGCAGAGTTGTTGAAGATTTTGCTAGCCTGATGTAACTAAAGGATTTGAGAAACTGCAATGACACAAATCAGACCATCTGATATGATTCCCTCCCGGGTATTCAGATAAATGTAGTAAGTTTTCACACTACTGACCAGCATTTGTGAAAATCTAGTTTCCAAAACGTCCCTGTTCAGAATCAAGACCAATCGAAACCTAACTACTCACTTCACAGAATGTCATATCCTGTATTTACACTTAATGGTTATCTTTTTAAACTGCAGACAGAGCAGGGAGTGCCCCATTTAATTCAGAAGTACAAAGCTATTGAATTCAGCTTTGAGACAAGTCTTCACCAAACCAGTGTATGTAACAAGGGTTTTAATCCATAATGTTGAAATAGGGTGGCATACTGATTGGGAAGCTAGGGTCATAACACAGAATATTTTCCATGTTTCCAATGGGTTTCATATGCATTTCATTATTTCTTGACCATAGCTCTCATCCCTCTGTGTTCACCCTGCTGTAGACACTCAACCCCAGCGAGAGCTTAACAGCTATAATTAGAGTCTTGCAAGTTAGGAGCAGGCAGCAAAAGTGTTGAAAAAGCTGAAAATGTTTTGATACCTTTTTCCATGGTCAGCATGAGCAGCAACAACCAGGTGTTATGACTGAGACACTTCTGGGAACGGAGGTGCACTACATGGTGTATACATGGTAGTATGAATGTATTGTGTTTTACTGGAGATTAGAAACTTGCACTTCATTTATTAAAAAAGCCCTCAGAAGAACAAAGTGAAATAACAAAGAAGAAATCACAAGGCGAAGTGTGAGGTAACAGGAGGAAGGACTTTGAAAAGAAAGGTGGGGAAGGTTTAAACATATTTTTTCCTCTCTTTCTTATAATTTTCTTCATGGTGTTTTTCTCTTTTTCAGAACCAGCTTCAGAAGTGGATTATTTAAGGATTAAAAGAGAACTCTTCCCTTCAGAGAACCAGTTTCAGCAAATACAATGTTGACAGGCACTGTACAGCTACGGTGTGTATTTGGGAAGACATAATAAATACGAACTGAAAAGGTCACATCTCACACAAGCACCTTTGACGACTCATGCAGGCTCTCTTTCAAAATACAGCTCAGAAGTAGATACAGTAACACATTCCTTCCCTCCAGCATTCACAGTAACTAGAGTTTCAAAACCACTTAAATTACCTATTAAAAATCTCAATTATTGAATACTCCATGCTTTGAATTGACACATTCTCAGAAAGGCAGCTGTGCTCCTATATTCTGTGCAGGAGTCCAAGTTTGACATGGAAATATTTCTTTTTCATAATGATAAATAAACCCTACAGTTTTCAAGGGAAGCAAAATAGACAGCAATCCGTTTATGAACACATCTCACCCATTCATGCTTACACTCTACTGATGATAAATATTTAATGGATGAATAAGGCTTCCAATTGTAGAAAAACAGTAAATAACTGCAACGTTTTTAAGTTAAAACAATGAGAGACTTATTTATCTTCTTTTCATGGTTACCTATTGGGATTGAATGGGTTAATTTATTTCCTGAGACAGAAGACCTTAGATAAGCTTGGTGGTTATGTAGGCATGTCTGGGTTGCTAGGAGTTTAAACTATCAGCTTGCAAATGGAGCTATTTCAGATCCCAGGTGATCCAGAAAATAGGTTCTCCTCATGCACTAAACGACGCAGGGATTATGTGGAAAAAAATAATATGCGATCATATAATCAGACACTGCACTGTAACACACAAGCACAAGATGCTGAATTAAGGCACTGCAGGAAACACCAGAATTACATTTGTCTACCTTCTGAACATTTGATTTGCAGTCCTCAGAAGGCTTGGGGTTTTTTAATTATTATTTTTATTAATCATAACTATAGTTTATAACACACAGAGAGAATATGATACAGTACGGGGTAATAATGCAACCTCTTGTGTGCAGCTCCTGCTTGTTAATTGTCCTGGTGTTTTTCATACCTGGACATGGATATTCCAGTGGTTAATGATATTATATCTTCTGTATATCAGCTCACTCATGCATATGAACACTTGATTGCCTCACATACACTGTTCAACCAAATTATCATCAACACTGATGTCTCCTCAAGAATTTTCTGTGACTCCAGTATCTGCGCTACTGAAAATACACATACCTTTCTAAGCAATTTCTGAGCTTGGTCACAATACAGTAAACCTGTGCCACTTCACTAAGTCTAATGCATCATTGATAAACACTGCTGAACCAGTTTCAACAATATTCTCTACCTTATGCTATTGTTTGCATTAAAGCAAAGCTAAACCACCTATAGAATAAGAAAGGCAGGTGTTCTGGGGGAAGGGGAATTGCCTCTGTGTTTTTTCCTAATAGTTTAATAAGCATGAGAAACACCACAAAGTACGTAGCAAGGGGGGGGAAAAAAATGCAGGCTTGAGTTTATCCAACAATGAAAGTAATCAGAACCTGTCACACAGTATATAAAATATGTTCAAACACATACTTGACTTTCATTTATTGGTGCTAAAGCTCCCACTGAATTAAACTGGAGTTCAGGGTGCTAAGCACCCCTGTAAATCATGCATGTGCGATTGTAGTCCTGGGCTGCCTGTTTAACAGGAAATCACTTTTATCATCACAGCAAGTCGAGGACAGAAGCCCATGACGAGAATGCTATTTTTATCTACTGAATCTGTGACTATGTAAACTATTTCTACAGCAAATAAATATGTAAACATAGAATCAATTATTGCAGTTTCAATTAAGGTACTGAATGGCAGGAGAGGCCATGTGTAGGAGAAATTACTCATTTGAAAAGGGACTAAAATACATTTTTCAGAAAAAGCTGAAGTACCTTTTTTTTTTTAAGAATTTAGGCAGGATATTTATTCTATTTTCAACAAAGGAGACAAAAGCATCCACACACAATAAAAATCTTCTCACTTCCTCTTCTAGACAAAGGTGGAGACACAAGGCTAGTTTTCATATTTAAGCCCCTCAATTATTAGTTCTGCTATCTCCTCAGTCTCTGCCAAAAGTCTCAGCTTCCCTTTATTCTTAAAGATCAAAGTAAAAATTCTGAATATGTGATCCTGAACAGAGAAACAACACAAAGATTAAATATATCTGTGCACACACATTTAGATCACCAGAAATTAATAGCTCATTTATCATCATGCTAAAACATCTTTATGACGGCTTATCTGACACATGATTGTTTATTTTTACATTAAGCATATGAACAAATAATCTAATTTTTAATGTTTTAGATTAGTTCAAGGGCTTGGAAAAAAACCCACGACAACAAAATGAATTTGCAGAAATTACACAGGACCTGATCCTGTTCCAACCAAATTCAGTGTAACTGTTCCATGTACTATGTGTATTCCATTCAACCCACCACCTAAAATTATCAGCAAAGTGGTCGCAAATGGCAGGGCAATCTCTGCAAATGAGTAATGGAAGTGATACTGCTGCTAATAACACAACACCCTACATGCATATACTGCCTGCCACCCCCAAGACTGTTAAAGCATCTAAACCTCCTGCATGAGGAGTAAAAGTCATACAAACAGGGAGAAGTCCAGGCTGTCATACAGTGTCCCTCGCACTAAACTTGTTCCAGGACAGCAGACAGTCTCTCTCCAAAACCCACATGAAATTTTCCACCCAGATAAAACCAGTATCTCTCTGATTTCTTGAGACACGAAAGAGCAGCTCACGTTTAACTTCACACAACTCAGATTCCCCACATGCCTGAGTCTTTTCCCTGCCCATATTTCTCTGGTTTAACTTTCTTTCCCTCCAGTCAACTGCAAACATATATATGAAGATTTGATTTTGGGAAGCACCTTCAACTCGATTCACTTCAGCTGAATCTTCAAATGCTCAGCCTCTCTGACTAGCGGGCCATAAATATAAGAGAAGTAAATATCTGTACCCTGCAACCTCTTCCCTTCTCTCTTTGTGACAGTGCTTCTCACAGCTTCCCCAAGGACTGATTTATCCACAAGACTGGCATTTTAAATTCAACAATGTGCAATTCATTTTTGCAGTCCTCAAAGATAACAAATACTGTTTTAAATTATTGAATCATTCATTTAACTTGGGATGCCTGAAAATTATCATTTTTATGGAAAGTAATAAATCGTAACTGCAAGCAATAAAAATATAAGTAAAAAGAACACCCAGACGTGCCACAAAGAAAATACCTCATTCTGTAAATGAGTGTGTTTAATTAATGATGATTTCTAATTGTAACGTATTACTTACAGAATTAACACTTTCTATATTTATCTGCTAACCCCAGCTTTAAAAGTTATTTCAGCTGCGAATGATTCGTGAGGTTTTTTTAATAATATTCCTCCGAGCTCAGCCTTCCTAGAAGCAGCAGGAGGCAATGCCAGGCTTTGGCTGCTCAAGCCCCTACACGGAGCATTTTCAAGTGGGCACAAAACTGACTATCTGGACTTGCAAAGGTTCATGGTCTGAACTGCTGAATTTAATGTGAGGTAGGGACTCCTGAACACTACACATTAAGAAAATGTTTCTATTAAATTGCAAGTCCAAAGTTACACTAACATAACCTTTGGTTCTGTATCTTGAAGAACTGTTACTTTCCTGTTTACCCGGATGAAGCTCTAGCGCTGGATGTAAGCTGGAGCACTAACCCCAGCAAGGAAACAGACATCTTTCCTCGAAAATATAAGCCTTCCCAAACAGTTCCAAGTTAACAAAGTTAAATGCAAAGGCCATTCCTGATTAAGAGAACAGCAAAGCTCCAACAGTATTTTCCCTCTGGTTCTTACAATACTGCTTGTACAATACAATAAAATATATTTATCAGTGCTAGCAGCTGCTAGTCTGGTATAATGACTGATTATTGTGAAATTCAAAATTTGAGTCTAGATCTCCAAATTTACTGGTGATGGCAATCTGTCAACACAGAACAATCCTTTGCACTGTTCTCCATTTATTCACCAAGTTTGGCAATGGTGATACTACGCTGAGGGATGCCTTATTCGAGCTGGAGAAAAAATGGTATCTTGACTTTCATTTTTCATGAGGTATTACTCCATGATTAAGGTTGATTCTTTTGCTGTTTGTTCATTTATTTCTACTTTCCCATTTGAATTCATTGGGATTCAGCTTCGAGCCTACTTCAGCCAAATCTTGTCTCTGCTAGATTATAGAAGTAACCAATATTTTCGACACGTTAAGACTCTTCTGTACTGTAAAGAAATCACCTCCCTTTCTTTGAGAAAAGGAGAACAGATGGAGCTCTAAGTTTCTCACTATAAGGCATTCTCTCAAAATTATTTTTCTGGCCCACTCGTTTACCTTCTTCAATTTGCCAATATTATTTAAACAAATGCAGACACAAAACTGAGCAAGATATTCCAGTAGCTGCCTAATGTGAAATATATACAGAGAAAATAACTTCCCTCTCCCTAAATCACTGTTTAAAACTGTATATCCATGATTCATATTAGCCACCTTTACCTCAGCTCTCATAGAAAGGCTCGATGAGCTTCTGGTGTGAAGACCCTCACACCTGTCTCGAGCACAAGCCCTCAACAGAACAGATATTCTCAATGCAACCCCCGGTCTACATTCTCCTTAAACTTTTTTTTTTTTAATGGTCCATGTTGGGAATCATACTAAATTCTCTGGTAGAACTTAATTCCTATTCACAGTTCCAAGAGTTTAATAAGTCGTCTGGAAGTTTTCTTTACTGGCAGCTAGTTCCAACTTATGGAGAAAGTTGCGGATAGCCACCATCTATCCCTGACGAATTTAAATAAATCTTTAAGTCTCATTATTATTTTGGGAGGGGAAAGCATCCTTCTAATCCAAATAAGGGGCAGTATTCATTTATTAAAAATATTCTGCATTTATTAAATATATTCTGCCAAGCCAGAATTTCCAAGGCATAGCAAATGATGGGCTTCACTATACAGAAATGTAAGGGCCATGTATGAAAAATAACATGCATGTATCGAAAACAGTGGTCCTTAAAAACAAATTTATTTCAAGCAAAAACCCTTAGAACCTGTGTTCTGCACAATTCAATGTGCATTAGAAGAACATAATACTGTACAAAAGAAAGAATGCAAATGTTTATATGCATTTGGACCACAAAGACAAGAATTAACAAAGAATTTAAAACAACTGCAATACAGTATGAAAAGCACACTAGATGGAAGTACATTAATGCTTCCATAATGGTGATATCTTATTCAACACAGGCTCTACAAAGGATATAAATCCTTTCTCCCGTTCCCCAGAGTCTCCAGGCCCAAAAGAACATAAGATTAACTTTTATGACAGGCTTTTTTGCTTTGGGGAGGGGAGGAAAGCAGAGGGAAAAATATTTTGTCAGTGTGAAGGAGGAAGTCTGAAAGCAGATACAAGTTCATAATAAGAAAAAAAAAAATCTTCACTATTTTAAAATTTAGTAGAACTCCACAATTCTGGAAATGTGAATCCCATGCATTCCTCTGGAAGCAGTAAATGCAACTTACAGTAATGCTAAAATATTTCTTGGACAGGAAAGCTTGTAAGGGACATGTGCATTACCACTCCTGACACTTCCTCCTTTGTTCTCTGGTGACCAGGAGAGATGGCCAAGACTGCACATCTCAGGGTGAAATTTGTAATATAATCAATAAGATACCACAAAGCTGAATATTTGATGCTTGTTTATTATTCTCATTGTGCTTCTGCAGGTTTGACCTCCCTTCCCCCAACCTGCTCTCCTTCCTCTCTTCCACAAGCCCCCTCCAGAGGCACAAACAATTCTAGCTCAAAAGTCGCATTACCTCTCATTTTATGAAATTTCTGCAAGGAATAACCTTTAACCCATACTTTGCCTCCTCCCCTTCCCTGTCAAAAGCTTTATTCATTCAATTCTTTTTCAACCCCAATTACTTCCCATTTAACAAATGGTTGGTATAGCAGTGAAGCACTGGAGTAAGAACAAAGGTTGGTGCTCCATTGCAATCTCTTCAGGGTAGAATTAAAGGCAAATTCTCTATCAGAGAAAGCCACCTCTCCTCGATTTTTCTGTCACCGCATTATTATTATACAGCTTGTCTCTGAAAGGAAGGCTCTTAGGGTGTCATGAACTCTCAGAGAATTTCTAGTCCACAATGCCTTTCAGTAAAAAAGGGAATGCTCCAGAGAGAAAATAACCTTTGTGTGAGGAAAGGTTTGTTCTGCAATATTGTCTGAGCATGGGCTTTACAGGGAAGAAATAAGTCTTTGCATTTGCATTACCAGAGTATAGATACTGGTTCGAAAGCGTATCACCCTGTGCAGCCCGAGCTATACTGCTCTCTTCCCTCTAACTGGGAGACAGAGAGATTTGAGCAGGATTAGGCGGTATATACAATCCCTCCCCTATTGATACATATCCACTGCAGAACACACACAACTGAATTCACAATATGTGAATACTGTTCATTTCAAGTGTTATTCTTTAATTAAAAAAAAAAAAAAGCCACATCACTTACAACATCTCTTTTCTGAACTCATTTGAAGGATAAGGGCAGAAAATATTCCTAATTGCCTTTTCCCACATTCCTCAATTGTTCTCCCGTATTTTTTCCCCAGATTTTAAATGCTTTAAAAGCAGGCATAAATTCCTGCCTTTTGCTGGCATGTCTGTAGCAGCAGTTCATGTCAGCAACAGGACAGCAACATCCTCATGGAGACAAATTAGTGATACTCCAGGAGAATCCTAAACTGTCATATCTAGAAAAAATAAAGGCTGCTTATAGCAAATATCATTCATACATATATAAACATATGCAGAAACACACATGTTCTGGCACAAGAAAGAACAGAGGACAGACAAAAGTGACAGATACTGTTAAAATAGGGAGGAAATGAGGAGAGAGATTCCAAGCTGTGTGAATTGTTAAATGCCTGTTGAAATAAATGGAACTCTGACAATTAAATTCAGCTAAGGATCTGCCCCTGAGAAATAAAAAGTGCCTCTCAACCTGCTCATATCCTACTTTGCTGAATTATTTTATTTACATAAAAAGTTAGATGGGTTACTATTTCTATTCCAGATAATTTTATATATTCCATGAGTCATTTTAAACAACTTTTTTTCTATTTTGTTTTAAAGTGGAACATCTTCTTTATGCAAAGGAGACTAGATAAACAGAATGTTGTAATAGGAAGGTGAAATGGTTAATGGAAGAAATGACTTATAAATACGTTTGAAAAAAAAAACAGGAAAAGTAAAGTAAATTTTGTAGTATTCAGATTCAGGTTCAAGATCAACAAGAAGCATGATCAAAACATATCCTCCCTTGAGAGTTACAGATTATTGAAGACAGTGGCACTTCATATGCTTTTCTTAATACTGTTTACAAATTACATCCTTCTGGGAGTTTTAGGGGAAAAAAAATTGTACTTTAAAGGCATGCATATGAGTTATTAGCTAAAGCTAATGGCCACCATTCCCACATATCTGAAAGATTATTTTTTTTCCCCTGAAAGAAAAATAAACCTAAGAAAAATGGTATCATGCTTGATGTTCTGCAAACATTTTAATAATACATAAAGTCTGAGTTAGAAAGGAAAACAACTCAAAACCAAATCAATAAAGTCTGTAACAGTAAAAAATTTCAATTTAGCCTGCAGTTACTCTATGTCAGTGCTTTCTGCATGTCGTACAGGCTACTTCACGTACCTGCATGCCTAGGATATTCTTAGTGCTGTGAATCCTTTAGATGTTTCCCAAATGCTGAGATAACGCTATTTAATTCTCTGGAATAATAAGCAATTAAAAAAAGCCACTACTGCTGTCATTCAGTTATAGTTTAAAAATAGCACAGCTAAGCAGGTGGTGAGTAGCGATTACTGAGCTTGCTGTCACCAACTGACTGCAGATTGTGCACACAGCATATCTATGCCAAGATATCTAGTTATTTCTGTTACTCATCTTCTCCCTTCCTACTCATCAACTTTACCTAAATGTGTTTTTCAACTGTAACATGCTGAGTTTTAAACTGTACATTCCTAAAGGCAGAGATTATCACTTCAAACTTGGTTAGTACCTGTAGAACAGGTCTTAGACTGCAAAGAAAATTTTCAGCCGAAGACTTTAGGAATCACTCCGTGGCATCTTCAGAGACAGACTTGACCCCATAAAGGTAAATATGAGCAATAAAGGGTTACGTCTTTTGGTTCCTGAAGACTTTCTGACAGTATTAAGTGCTAAAAAAATATAAGGAATCCAGGATTTGGTATGGTAGTGAAAGGAGCAAGCTGCAGATTGTAAAATTTTAGGTTACCTATTTGATAAATTACCATCTATTTGTAAAATTATTTTACGTTTGAATGATATGAAAGGTGAAGATAGACATACATTAAGTATAGTGCAGTTACCTGCAGCATTTCACTGCTCATTTCCAGAATATTTTGGGTCTTGTACTCTATGGCTCTTTTGTATAAATGGTTACTACACCTGGCCAGTTCATCATGACAGTACTTCAGTATGATGCAGAAGGAATCATAAGAGGCTTTTAAAAAGGGGAAAAAAAAATAAAAAAGAAAAGGTTTTCAAAACCATTGTCAAAAAGAGGGTCCAGAAATCAATTTGTAATTATCTGCCAACACAAATCTAAAGGCTTTTCTGTGATAAGGGTGGTAATACATAGGGCTGTAATGTGAATTATTTCAAAGAATAAAAGACTGATTGTCTTCATGACCTATATAGCTTTTAGTGAGCTTTAAAACAAAATTACATTCTGTACTTCTCATGAATGGCTTTCTCCCCTCCTCTTTCCCCCTTAAAAATGCAGGGGTTTTGTCCCATCTAGTAGGCTTTCAGCTTTAAATAGGACTTGGTTTCTTCCAATGTTGATACATTTCATTCCACTGAAAATGAAGGCTATGGCTTTGCTAAAGAGCTGAAGCTTCCCCTGTACAAAGGCAAACCTTTCCAGCACATGTAAAGGCAAACTACAAACAATATGATCGTGTTATTTTTACACAGAAGGTCAACAATAGAATTCCTTTCTTTTTTTTTTTTGTCCTGGAAAACTTTTAGCATATACTCTCTGTAGACAGTATATTTCTACAGAACCAAGTTTTGGAAAGAATTTGTTTCTGTTCTGCTGTCTTTACCCGGAGATTCAGAAGAATCAAGTATTACTTAAGTGTATAAGTCCTAAAGCCTTTTGGACCTCGGTAACTATGAGCTCCATGGGATGAATACATACATCCCACTCCTGTTAGCAATAAATTCAATTCTTGATTGAAGTGCCTGCTGTCGTGTATGTCAGGATTCCTTTGCACTAGCAGCTAGATCATACTTTGGAAACATGATTAATTTCCTTACTATCTAAGATTCCTCAAAGCATTCCAAAATTAACTAAATTATTCTGGAGTTTTAGGACAACTGTTCCTAAGAAAATAAAAAAATTCAGTTGCCTGTTTTTTTTTTTTTTCCCTGCAAATCAATCAACTTTACATAGCAGCTACCATAAAAACCAAGGAATTTTTCTCTCTGCCTCGACTTCAGAAAGGTTAGACAAGTAGTTCCTTGCTTGTGTATAGTTTTAATCTTTACAAAAGTGTTTTCTAATCTATTAAAGTGACATCTTTCCGTTACTATAGTTACCAATTTTTCTGTAAAGATTTTTGTAGTATCGCATTTTTCCTGCTCATAACAGTTTGTGCACTGACCCTGTACACTGCCTTATTTTTAAGGCCTTATTCAGAAGTCCTGCATGAGGCCTTTTAAATAATAAAGAAATACAGTGCCAACATATCCTTGCCAACTTTTCTGCAATTGGCAGGCATTGCTCATTTAATAACTTTACTTTTCACTAGAGAGTAAACCTGTCCCCATAAGCCATATGCCTTTTTCCAACATTTATTTCACTTGAACTTAATTTCTGAAGGGACAGTAAAGTACATAATGTCACAACAACTTGCTGATATATTTGCTAATGCTTCAAGCAAGGTTATCCAGACTGTTCTCAAATTCCAAATGGTTTCTATTAGGTCAAAAAGGTTGAAGGAAAGCAAGGTGGAGATCAGAACTGTTTGGTTCCTTCTTATTTCTCAGCTTAGTAAATTAACGGTGGGTTAACTAGAAAATAAAAGCACAAACTGGATGGTTCATCCAGTCTGATGCAAACTACTCTCTGACAAAACTTTTGTGTTATGACTCCTTTCAGGTAGCATAAATTTCTCAGATAGCACACATAAAAGAAAAAAAAGATGCAAAACCAGTGTAGGGAGTACCCTGACAGCACTCAGGTGACACCCAGTCCCTTGGGAAATGTTATCTCCTAAACACAAATAGGGGCAGGTCTGAGGCTACTCTAAGCTATGCAACAGACAATGGAAGATGTAAATACTCAGCCAGCACAAACATAAGGACACAGAATTACCTTCAGTACTTTGTCCTTCTCCCTGTTGTTCAGTCTGAACACAGCACTTGGCCTTTGAACCACACAAATGTGGCTGAAGAGAAAAGGCAAGTCCATAAAACTTCCAGAACAAACTTTGGTAAGAAGACAGAAGTAAAACTCACTGCAATGTTAATCAGCTCTTATCTTTTAGGGGAAAAAAATGCAAATGTAACATCATTAAAAAAAATGAAAACTTTTAATGAAAACATGAATTACTCATACTGTTCCACAGAGGATAAAAGATCTCTCTTTGGATTCCACTCTAATCTAGTTTTAGTGTAATTGTTAAAGTGTAAGAAATATCTTATCTCTTCCCCTTCCCTGTTTATATTCCTGACTTCTTTAACGTACAGATTGCCTTGAATTTTGTTGGTTGGGATGTCGGTTGTGTATAAGGCTCTCATTTAACTCTGAGTTAAATGAGCATTTCTCAAGAAATAACCCTCTGGTCCTTCCCTTCCCCAACACCCTCAGCCGCAAAAGCCCATCAGTTCCAGGTCAAAGGAAATTTTATTGTCTTCTCCTCACCCCATCTTGCAGGTTCCTTCCCATAGATGTGCAAGGAATGCTGTCCTCAGACCCTTCTTGCTTCTCTGCTCATGCTGTGGCTCTTGAACGAGCCATCCTGCTGCATATCAGCATTACAACTTTTAGATCCTGTTTTGTTTCTCCATTTCCCTGATTCTCATTGAATCTTCTGTACTGAGTAGCTCAGATTTTCTTTTGATGAAAGGGTTTACCCTGAAGAATAAATGTTACAGCCTCTGTGTAACTGTGCACAGTAAACTGTGCATGTTATAAGGACTTACAGCTATGAAATCTGGACTATAGCCTTGTTCAGTTACTTTTCTGAAATGGTCACCCCTCTGTGCCTTTGAATAGCACTGTATTTTTGCATTATTTTCCTCACTGTCTTGAACCAGAGAGATCAGGGGAACTGAACCTTATGTGTCCCAGCAAGAAAGTTTCTCAACTTATCAACAATTTCCTCCAAGCAGTCACATCAATGCATAGAAGAATCAATAAAGGCAGCATAGCATATTTGAAAACATTGGTTCTTTTCTCTGGCTGTATCTACGTCAGTAGGAAATGATCCCAACAATACAGAACAGAAAAGCCTGGTAGGTTTGAAAATGTATCTTAATGTTTAGGTTCAAAGCCTTTTTGTCTTTCTTTTTCTTCACCAAGGTAATGGACAGTGTGTGGTAGCTCAGCATGCTTGCCACTAACTTCTCACCTGCAACTCTCCAGTTCAAAGCAGAGGAATATAAAGGAGGATTCTATCACATGAATCATGGAGAAAGACCTATTTTTCACCTCCTTTGTACACAACAACCCTTCTGATTACTGGCATTATGCTTAGTTCCTCTTCTCTTTTTTTATGTCTCCTCAGTATTGGAGTATATAGTACAATGGCTACAAAGAAGTTCATTCAAAAAGGAAACAGACAACAGGAGAAATCTACTGATAATCAGCGGAGGATCTGTAATAATTACCAAACTTTGAAACTCAAGTGTGTGGTGATACTTGAAGAGTCTATTGATTGTAGGCTGACCCACAAAAGGTAAACTATCCAACAACAACTAGCCAGCAACTGGTTCAGCAGTGTCTTCTACATATTGACAGTACAAAGCAATCCACC
The DNA here is from genome assembly GCA_033124195.1 of Coracias cyanogaster. Taxonomy (NCBI): domain Eukaryota; kingdom Metazoa; phylum Chordata; class Aves; order Coraciiformes; family Coraciidae; genus Coracias; species Coracias cyanogaster. The sequence continues at coordinate 56,925 of JAVSBS010011386.1, forward strand.
TTTGTCACATACATGGTAAACTCACAGTAATTCAACCCACCACAATCCTAATTCTTGCCACTGAACAACTCAAAAGTCGTTTTTCTCTCCAAGTCCCTTTGCAGGTAAGAAGCTTTGTCTTCTTATGTTTTCATTATTCTTGACCCAAATCAAGTAGTTCTCTCTAACTCAGTTACTCACAGTAGTAATCCAGCCTGGCTCTCCACTGCCCTGAAGTCACCAACAGCATGTAGCCACAGCCAAGAGGAATTATGAGATCAGAGGTCATGATATGCTAAGATGATTCACAGCAACCTTAGAAAGAGGCCTATAGCAAAACCACTTACTCAAGTGGCCTGTCTTACTGTTCTCCATAATCTTTCACATTCTGCACTAAAACAGGTATCTCCCCATATATGTACTTACCAGCTTCACCTAATGATTATTCAAAGCTTTATATTCTCCCTCCAACAATCCTAACAATACGTTCTGACAGCTTGAACTCCATGACAATTATCCTTGGGGGAATCAAAAGAACATCCTATTATTAGCTGCGAACATAACCTTGCAGAAAGTACAAAACTAGGATTGTCATCAGGCTGTTTTTTTTATGAAACATCTGATTGAGATCTCACACAAGGACTACCAGGAGGGACACTGCCATTCACAAAACAGGTATGGGTGACCTGAGTAGTGTGTCTGATAGACTGACTGTCTGTGGACTTTTGGAACATCACTGTTATGACTTCTACCATTATTTGGTTTACAGTTTTCTTAGATTCCATGGGGGAGGAACAATCTCTCATTATGTGTTTGTACAATGTTTAACACAAGGGGTTCATGCAAAAATTAACATTATTTACAGTAGCACTGAAACTACCGATGGAAGAAGCTACTGCTTCCTTCATCATCTAGGAAGCTTATTTTATCCTAGTCTTTGCAAAGTTATGAACATTATAGTATCAATGTCAATAGATGAATAGATGAGACTGGTAAGAGTAGTTGTAAATTAATGGAGGATTTTAATCTTATTTAGCCTTCTTGTTCTTTTGACCTTCAAAAAAAAAAATTGACAATCACATATTTTTCATTGATGTATCTGGATGACAACTTTACATAATGAATAATGACAGCTGATTTTAATTTTTTTTAATTTTAATTATCTTAGATTCAATAGGGATTATGAAGTCTTTTTACTGGTGAAAAAGGTCATCATATTATGCTAAATTTTAGGTAGTTGTCTGAATGTCTTCATAGGAAGACATTCCTCCTGCTAATCAAAGGCAGAGAGTAATCACAGCTTCACAGGACTAGTTTAACTGTTGTCAAATACTGCCACGTAACAGTAACTCTGACTATGCAACTAACCACAGAGACATGACCCACACCTAGGTCACTGAAAATCTAATTGCACTGCATCAAATTTACCAGAAAATCACAAGGGCAATCACCAGATGATCATTTGCCTTACCAGAGTATGATCATTCTTTCTAATGACATCCCCAAGCCATACAGGACGTTACCTGTTTTGCTCAATTTCCAGACAAAATTGTTTAACAAATATTAATGCAATTTAGCATTTAATTCTCCCTCACCCAAATGCTTTCCCTCCCCACTCCAACAATCAACAATCTCTTCTTTCCACCTCATTTGAAGCAGTGATTTTCTACCAGAGAGGTATAACATACCTGGGGTAATTCCTCAGCACTGTTGCAGAATATTTCAGCTTTAGGTCTGTAAGATGCCTAATGAGACAATCCCACATACTGAAGAAAAAAAAAGTTGGAAGAGCTTTATTGTACTCTTTTTTGCTTTGAGTAGACAACAGTGACCACTCAAAAGGAGGCATGATCTGAATCTCGTAGAACTTTTCAGAGACAGGGGCTCTGCTTAGAAAGCATTCTGGAAAATATTTCACAGCAACGGGCTTCCCTCCCCATTTGCCTAGGAAGAAAAGCTATACAAGAAGCCCTGAGAGCTCTAGCCTGCCAGCAGAGACTCAAGCAATTCTGGCAGTTCTTCAATTCACAGGAGATGAAACTCTGAGGACTTCAAGTAGGTAGTGCTTCTCAAGCCTCTGGGAGTTCTAAAATAATGACTTATAAAAGTTTATTTCAGAATGATCAACATTTCCCTCCATACATCAACCCACACCCCCCAAGACAACATCTTTCAAATGTTAGAATTTCTCACAGACAAGAAATTCCAATATTTTATTAGGTCTGCTCTAAATCTGTTGTCCTGCAATTTGCTCTGACTCAATACTGCTATTATGACACTACTTAATTCATTTATTCCAAGTAAAGAAAACAAAGTGGCACATTTTGCCACATTATTCAAAATTTAAGAAAACAGTATGAATTGAATTGTATCTGCCTTTCCAGTGCATCACCATGTAAATGAAGAGGGTACTTAAATAAGACAGTCACACAGTCCATTTCAGGAAAAATACTTTCAGAGACAATTTCAGACAATGACTAATGTAAATCTTAAATCTTTATCAGATTTCTAGGTTTCTTTTAATTTCTTCCCTCCCTTCCCATGTGTTAGCTCTCAAAAATTTACCTCAGTTAAAAAAACCCAGTAGGAAACAGAACCACACACAGTCATTTCTCTTACATAATAATTTCTATTCTGGGCTTTTACTCTGTGACCATTTCACAGGATACCAATTCCTTTTGGAATAATATTTTCTAGGTTTGGGGTTCTGAGATTATTCTCTTTTTCCTTCTTAATGAGAATGTCAGTAACCTAATTGCCATTTCAAGAGAAAGTCAAAAACCCACCTTTCCTTTTATAGGCATGCTTCACTCTTTGGAACGGTACTAGAAAGAAAAAATTGATGTCTGAAAATAGAAAGTAAGCCAGAAAATGATCCATCACATCTTGTACTGAAAGTAATTTGGTTTTAGATTTGATTTTACTAGTAAATCCTTGAAAAAGCCTGGCATTGTGCAGTTTCTTCATCTAATAATGTGTGATCTTGCAGAAAGTCTTGAAAGAACTTGTTTAGATATATTTACTTTATTGCCATGCCCATTGCAGAAGAGAGCCTCTTTTCCTGACACAGATTTCTATAATTCAGTGTAAGACATTAAGGCTCCCTCCTGCAAAATGGCAATCTGCTTCTGAAGGGAACTGTTCTTCCCTCTGACTGGAATTACCCTCTGCCTTTCAGAAACCAGGTCTTGCTCAGTTCCAGTCATCTGAATTGGCCATAACTTCTCGGTTGAGGAAACAAATGTCTAGTTCTGAATTAAGACTGCAAAGTAGTAAAACTTTATATGGGGTCATTCAGTTAGAGGCATTATCATGCATCCACTTAGACACCTAGGGGTGTAGAAGTAAGATTTGAATGTGACATCCGTGTTGGCAGTGCCCGATGGCTTGCACAGATGTTGAATGAGTGTGATGTTTTACAGCTAATGTGATGCTCATTTATTACTTCTTGTGAAACCAATCGGTTTTCCCACAGTACTTTTTTTTTCCTTAAAATTTATTTATAAATAGCTGTGGAGAAATAAGTACATTGTACAATCATTTGTCTGCGAGTACCTTGACAAAAATCACTTATGTCCCTTAAGGCAGATTAGATGAACTACCATTTAATGGTATTGATGATGGATGCGGTAAACAGCTTTAGGCCTGGGAATATAATCTATGACTCCCAGAAACTGTTAGTGTAGCAAAAAAACTCATCTGCAGCGTTTAGACAGCACTAACTATCAGTCTACACCATGTTAATGGGAGGAAAGAGGTTGTGTTTAGAGATGCAGGACATTCTGTAAAGACTAAAAGAGCTTTGCCTCTAATCAGAGCATCTCTCTGGTGAGCACTTCAGATCCACTATGGACATTGCAAAGACTTGGATCAGTTATCCAGCAATAACATTATAACCCTTGGAGATATGGACAGAACATTTTCAGAGGCAAAATATCTTTTTCATCAGTCTTCTGAAAAAAACCCCAAAACTTTATCTTTTCCTCTCAGTTTAACTCCTCTCAAATCTACTAGGTAAAATTCCTCCTTGTGCACAGGGTGACATAAGGCTAATTTACCCCTTGTTTCCCATTTAAAGAGCATTCATGGGGAAGCACCTGATGCTAGCCTATTTGTTTCTAGCTGGGAGTGGCAAAAAGGTGTTTTAAAGGGCATCTAAACATTGAATTACCTACTTAGAGATTCGGGAGGACGATTATGTACTTCAGCCAAAAAAAAAAACATTGATTCACTGATGTGGAAAACATTGGGTTCAACTGATCATCATTCAGCCTTAGACCTGTTGACACATTGGCTTCTCCACTGAAACCAGCTGCAAAGGCTGAGGTTTCAGTAGGCAGTTTTTTGTAAACTGGACTGTCCATATGGAACTGGATCACAAATCTTAAAGCCTACAAAACCACCAGTAAATAGGAGACAACAAAAGCTTTTGTGTGTAAACTGACTAACACACCAAATGAAGAAAATCCTCAGGGAAAAGTACCAGGGAAAGGATGTATATGGTGAATTTGAAGATACTAGCCTTGTGAGGCTTCCTTGCATACAGACTAAATTTTACTGTAAGTGGTTAGATATGCTAAATTATAATAAACACAAAACATTTCCCTCATGAAAAAGAAGAAAAACAGCAAACTTGATAAGCCTTTCATGATGTAAGCTAGTTTATAGCAGCAAGTCCATACATGCAGGACCTGTTCAGAAATCTATTTAAGCAATAATACACAAGCCACTCTATTTCTAATGATGAATATGATGAAATCACTAAACTTAAGCACAACTAAGTAAATATAATAAATAAGGTAAGCACAAAGCTAATATCTGAAAAATCTGATAGAAGTTTAAGGTAAAGGCTTCACTTTTTTAATAACAAAAAAGGGAAATTCTAAAATTGACCGTAAATAGTACATCTACACAGCAAATGGACTAACATGAAGAGATACTTAAGATGGCACTGGCAAAACCATAGTGTGTACAAAACAAAGCACTGTAGAGCTTAGTAGAGCTAATTAACCCAGGAAGAGTACTATGCTGACACAGTTTTATTGAATCCTATCCAAGCTATCTTGTTCAGTGCTAACTGGGATGCAAAGACATAAAAGCACACTCTACTTCTCTAACAAAGACAAAAACATCTTGGAAATGTTAACTAATTATTTTAGCATTAAAATTTCTACCTGGATTCACTCACTTGAAGTGGCTGAGCATGCTGAAAGCTGAACCTTGTGACCTGTTAATAAAAGTATTTGTGTTTTCATCTCTGTGACAGTAAGGGGAAGGAAAATCAAAGATGAGATGTAGGAGAACAGAGACTTGATTTAGAGTGTTCTGAGCACTGGTTTTGCTTAAATGGTATTTACAGTTTATAGTAAGCACAAGCAGATACTGGATTTTCTTGTTCCTGCACTAATTTCACCTTTTTCAAAACCCAGATAGACAGCAAAAGAGAAAAGATGTACATTAAAACTCTGAACTGGGTTTTTCTTCAGTAGGAACAATGAAAAAGGGAATGTAAATTTGAATAGTCTTAACGACAGTTATTTACTTTATTGTGCTGTTTTATTTGCTATTTATGGTATTAGGTAATTTCTGACTCTGTTGTCATAGCACAGTTTGGTCTCTGATAGGCTCTAAATGGAGACCATCATGAAGGTCAGTTTTCCATGAAGTTCCCCAGGTTTAAGCAAGCGCCCTAATCTGCTTAGACTAGGATAACCAGGAGTTAATGCAACAGCAGAATTCATCCCATCAACCTTGCAGCTCAGTTGCCTATCACAATCACAGTGAGATTTCATACACACCCCTACCCTCCTGCTGCTTCTCACCTGGCCCTCCCCAGTCACTGCTCCAAGCAGAGCTTCCTGTCCAGGTGAGCCTGCCTTGACCTGAGGTTTAATTAAGAAGAAGATTGAGTGCTTTACGGCTTTCGTTTTCAGTTTATCATATTTCTGTTCCCTTGCTAAAAGCAGAGCATGACACTGTCTTCATTCAGCCAGTACCAGTCTTGGCTCTCAAAGAACATGAACTTTGCTAGAACTGCAACACAATTTTGTTGTGAAAGCAACTAGGATGCCAATGAGGCCTTGGGAAGAAGCTTTGTTCATTAACTCCATTAACAATTATAACTTCTTCGTAGAGTTACGTGATTACCTCTTTGCCTGCAGTAACAAGGTTAGTGCCCGCGGTGCCAAATCCCTGGGCTCTATCTCAACAGACAGCTGACGTGCCTGTATAATGCAGGCATCTTTCCCTACACAAGACAAGTTTTGTTCCCTGTTCAATATTTTATTTCTGTAACAGAGCATGGATGGACTTTTAACAGCAAAACCCAGGTTGGGATTTTTCTGTAACAATCATTGCCACAGTATTAATTTCACTTCTAAAAACTATTATATATTAAAAATAAAAATCACAATTGCATTGAAAAATTCTATAGATTTGCACCCCCCACCACCATTTTTCCACACAGGAGCTCTTATAGTCTTTAGCACAAATAGGTTTCTTTCAAAGCAGCATAATGTTCTTTACCACTTCCCTCTCACAATGACAGGTCATTTTGAACGCTTGCTCATCCCTGCCTGTATCTGATGCTCTTGACACTAGACACATACATTTGAACAGAATTTGTACAAGGGCTGTTTGAGAGAAAGGGTAACCTGACAAAAAGAAAATGTTACTAAAAGTCTTTCAAAGTACTTTTCATGTGAAAGTCTGTTGTGTAGCCACACCAAATCCATGCATACTGTTATAGCTTCCAATAAAAATTAAAAACAGAAGATAAAAAAAAAGAGAAACCACTCGGGGGGGAGTTTACAGAAGCCTGGGTCATAATACAACATTTATCTAGGAAAGTAATCACATTCTCTATTATTAGATATGTTATTGTACATCATGTAAAATAGTTTACAATGAAAATATTTTGAAATAACAAATACGCTATTTGGCTTCACTTCATGTATATGTTAGTGTTAAGAAAATGAAAGGAATAAAGCAGTATCTATGGATAATGTGGGAATTAAAAATAAGCCGCTAGCTGGACTTTCAAAATATTACTAAATCAAAAAGTATTGAGCATAGAATAATTTTTATTACTGTTACCAACAACTTTTAGTATGAAAGCACTGAAAATTTACAGCTCTTTTTTTCAGTTAAGATGAATATGTTGCCCTATGTGGGCTGGAATACAGTGCCTGTCTGATAGCATAAAGCAAAACTGAATAGCTGATAAGGACAACGATTAAATAAGTATAATGGATTTTATACGGGTGTGGGAGGAATCTAGGAAAGAAAATTGTCCAAATTAAGTTTGTGTCAGTCACTGAAATTTATATTCTTCTTGCAAATGTGTCTATCATCTTTAAAATCCAGAGGGGATCAAGGTATTGTACTTCACAGTGGCATCTGTGCCTGAAACAGCACACTCCTCTTTAGAGCCATGCTGGATTACTGGTTCAATGTTAAACAGACTGAGAAAGAAGGAAAAATATTAAAATGAACAGCAATAAAACAACTGCTTTGTATAGCATCTTCAGGTTACCGCTGGCGGTCTCCCATTTAAGAACTGACTGAAATCAGCACCAATAATTAACTCTTACATCTTTATTGGTCTGACCTATTCAAAATTATATCAAAACTCCAACCCACTAGAAGAATTATGTTGCCTTTTTCATGTTAAAAAAAAAATAACCAATGCTGTTAAATCTCTTTGTATAAGTGCAAGCAATTTTTAATATTCCATACCATTGGGGGATTTCTCCTTTTTCCCCCTTTAAGAAATCATGACACTTTTGGGTTTTGACATACTGTTCAATACTAAATGAGAATCTCACCAGAAAATAAATCCATAGTTGTTTTCGTGACAGCAAATTACATGCCAAAGTGTGACATTTAAATGTTGAATTTTAATGGCTTGTCAGCAGAAGTGAAATGCATTTAAAAAAATTAATATGTGAGAGAACAATGTGTCTGTCTATAAAATAATTCTGTTCATAGTAGACATGAATGGTAAATACAGTGTCAAATGTATTCTATTTCTCAAAGCACGTCTTCATTTAGTAAGAAATCAACTATATGAGTAGGGGTTAAGTTCTCCTCTCCTGCTGGCACAGTGGATTTCTGCGGCTGTTGTACTGGTCAGGAAACTCCTACCAATATTCATTTCTGGGAGGTTTCCACATGCAGCACAACTTTAGCAAAGGTGATAAAAGGCAAACTGGGCAGCCTGGGGAGAGGGAGGTATCCACCACCTCTTACAAGCACTTGGCTCTCACTACCACACATTTGCTGTCTGTCTATTTCCTTGGACTCTAGGTCATGATAACACTGATTTTCAGAGAGTAAATTCAAGAAATTATTGACCAAAAATATTCTATTCACATTTAGTCACATGCAAGCATTTCCTCTCTGTTGTTTATCTTAAGTGTTTCCACCAGTAATTTTTTCACTTGCTACCAATAAACACTTGTGTTAAGTAAAATGTTCATATTTAACTTAAAAATAGCAATAAGGAGAATTCCCTTTTCCTGCCGCAATTACAATGACTCAAATAGTGATTCTATTTCAGTGTTCTTGCTTACACATAAGGTCCCTTAGGATCTTTGGATTATTTAATAATGGTTTATAAAGAAGGTGTTGTAAGTGGTATGGACATATTCACAGGCTAATATAAATCCTCAGATTAAGGAAAATCTGAGAATATTGTGAAGAATCAGGTTCCTCACAACATCTGAGAAAACAGAAAATTAACTGCTGAAAAATATAAATTTGTATACATCAGATAAGGACAAGATAATCTGTGTCTATACTTTGTTGGGAACCAATTTAATTCTCTTCTTTTAGGTACTGAAATAAATAGAAAGCTTCTCTATGAACAACTATGGACAATAAAAAAAAATGCTGAGGGGCACCGGGGGGCTGTTACTAGTCCTAAAACATTGACATGTCTGAATACCTTCACTAATATAATCTTAGCAGTTTTGCCCTGCTCATCATGAGACAATGAGAGTGATTAAAGAAATAGAAAGCATGTTTATGAAAAAAGATTGGAATGGCTCTTAGCCACATATTCCTTTATACTTGAAAGCATTTATTTCTTTATACCTGAAGCCTCTTCTCCATCAGGTACATGTCCCACCCCTATAGAAATACCAATTCCCTTCACATATTCTCTGCTGCTTTCTCCTGCAGCACTGTCCCGTTCCCCTTACATCACCACAGGTCCCATAACAGTATCTATATTTCTTACTTTTATTTACTCTTCTAATTCTTCTTAACTGCTCATTCTCTTTCAGGTTCCTCCCTGCACCTTGTGGCTAGTTTCAAAATATGTGTATCACCCAGCCAAACACATCACCCAAACCACTGAGTGGTCTTTGCCTCTGTAGGAGTATTCACTTGAAAGTCTCTCCTTGACCCAGCCATGAATTTCCACAAAGTTCATAGATACTGAACATATTGTAGACCTTTTCTTTCTGCTGAATTGGCTAATAAATTAAAAAATTTTTGAAGGACTGAGCTGAATTAATGCAACGAGCAGGCAGTGCCCATTCTTACAATGCTACATTAAAAAACCCAGCAAAATCACATCAGGTAAATAATTGAAAGGGATTCACTGACACCTGCCTTTATGGCGATCCCAGTAGGAGACTAACATTAGGTATTTGTTTGAGTAAACACAAAGATATCCAAAGTTCTATCAGACAGGAGCAACAGACCTCCTTTGTAACATAGGAAAGTTACATGGCTAGTTAACACAGGAGGGGGAAAAATGTCCAGAATCTAGAGAACCTCCAATGTCTCCTTTATATATCTTGTCCTGGCAGTGCCAGAAATAAGATAGAGACTTAGATGAACCAATAAAGAACAGGCATTTTCCCACATTCCTGGACAATCAAAGTACACAGATTTATACAGATCAGTATGTTTCTCTGATCCATTTGCAATTTGCATTATTATTCCATGTACAGAAACTCTTTTCCTAACACTTACACAGAGCCGTTCCTTCTCCCCCAGAAAGACTCATGTGACTTCTACCATACTGTCCACATTGGATGCTAAATCCTCCCCCACAAAACAATTAGTGCATGGTAAATAGCAAAGCATAATTCCTTAAATGCCTTAACAATATGCCTTCATCTATGAGCACATCAGTTCAGCTCCTATGCTTGTTCAACCCCTGCACTTCACACTTTAGAAGGAAGGCTGACACGTCAGAAACTTCTTGACATGTAGAACACTCTGTTTTTTTTCCAAGTATATCAGCTATTACAAAAATCATATTACCTCTTCCTCCAAAACATACATCAAACTGATATCAACTTACCTTTACCTTCTTTCTTACTGCCCAAATCATATGACAATAAGTAACTTCAGATCACCTACAGTAAATTTAAGCTGGTTATAGCACCCACATCAGGAGTTGCATTCTTACCATCATCACTGTAAAACATTTGTTCTTACAGATGCTATCTTGACACTCACCCTTATGATAACACTTACTCATTTCAAGGTGTATTTTTAAAGGACACCCGCACTAAGCTGTCTTATTCTTCAACTATTTGTTGATGAGACACTACAGCTTTGTGCTCAGAAGACTATATAACTCTTTGTCCCTCCTCAGGACTACAGACTTCACTTCCATGGCTGGGTTTGAAAAGTCAGCTAGAAAAAGTTGGCACTATGATCATATCCACAGCGTGGCAATGAAATGACATGCCTTTAATCAGTCAAGCTTCTTTAAAACAGATGAAATGAGATTTAAATTAGACTTAGTATTTGCAGTTAAAAATATTTTGGTCTGTCAATCAAGCTTTAGCAAATTAGTTAACAACATATAAATTTTATTTCTAAAAAAACATATGCAAACATCTTATGAAATTAGGCAAACAAAAACTCTTCACATTGCCAGTTTCCTAACTGAAAATAAGACTTTTGAAATCATTCTGAATAGCTATATACTGAATTTTCAGAAATACTCAGACTGGAGACCATGTTCCACAAGTCATAATGTACACAGGTCACTGGTAAAGCCTGTTATTTAAGGAGTACAACTATCAGGCAGAACTGTTGAAAGCAACATTGTCTAATTAAGCAGCAGTGACCTGACAGAAATGTCTTCACTACCGCTTCAGTCTCAAATATTTAGAGAACCTCCTGTTGAACAGTAACATAAATACAGGCAGTTCAGCGGCAAGGATGAAGGGTTGTCAATACAGTGACATGAGCGTGCACTTTTGATTGTCTCCAACTAAACATTATTAAACACTTAGTTTAATAAACTGAAACAATTTTATTGCTATAAGTGGTAATATCAAGATACCAGATGAAGGGACTCCACAATAGAAGAGTAATGAGGCTGCAGTATTGAATTTTCACCATTAAAATCCCTAGATAAGTTCTCAGTTTTCATCTGACTTTCAATGGAAGGAAAAACCAGCCAGAAACCCCAAGTATAAACTACTGATTTCCTTTCACCAATTGTCTGGAAAGTACAAAAGCAATTGAACTGGGAAAAATGCGTTTCTATGTATCAGACTTTAGGTATCTGATATTCTTGCCTAAAGCTGTATGTTCAAGTCTTTACAGGGTGAATTGTTCACACAAAGACTGTCCTGCTTTCCTCATCTCCAGAGGGCTCTTGGCATAGCAAAATTACCTTCTATATAATGACCTGTATTGTTTCATAGCTTCTGTATGTGGCCCTGGTGCTCTTTAAGGGTCCATCTGTTGTCTCTTCTAGGTTCTTGAGAAGCTGTCTGTACTGCTTCCATACTGTAGTAACCAAAACAAAAGTCTGCAAGTAGAGCTCCCAAGCACTAAGATAGTACCACAGAGTTTGTTTAAAAAGAATCATGATCTTGTGCTTTGGAATTTATTTGATTTTGCACTCACAGTTTAAAATGAACAAAAAAGAACCCGCCTAATCTGCATGTAGAGAAGAAAAGTCTGCTTCACTTTTCACGATTGTGTTCACCACAGAAATGCAAGTACTGTAAAGATATGGATATTGAATAACTAATTAACTTTACCCATCAAGACAAAAAGGACTAAAAGAAATGCTGTTCTTAGAAGCAAGCCAACCTCAATCTCAATCAGTAGCCCATTATTACCTTCCTGAACTCAGAGGTCACGTAGTTGATGGCAGGGAGTTTTTCATATATTTTTTCCACTATATTTTCCAATATATTCTATATTTTTATAGCCTTTCCTTTATTCTTTCCTTTTATATTTAACTCAGAATAGACTTTTGTTTCATGTAGAGGAAGAAAATACCCTTACTGTAATAACCAATATAATTATCCTGTAATTATTTGGTATTTACATTCCTCTCCAGAATTAACGCAAGTAACCTTTGTTACTGTATCAACAGTGCTTATAACAAAGGGGAAGCAAGAGACCTTATTTATTTAAAATCAGATCTGTGCTCCCAGTTGGTGAAACTGAAGAACAGAGTAGTTCTTCATCACATTTTGGAAGGTGTTTTGACCTGCGTTCTTTTGCCAATACTGTGAGTGTCAGTGCACAGGTGACAAAAATAGCAGCAATATATTTTTATTGATACTGTATTCACTTTATCCCCCAACGTTAAATTTACTGTTTTCCCTAGAGAACCAAGATCATATTCACACCCCCATCATTACAGCTGTATGAGGACTGTTCTTTAGAGCCAATATCAATCACACCATATGTTGTCCTGAAAAGCAGATAGTGCAAACAGGTCACCTTACCCTTTGACCTTGAGAATTAGAGTTTGATTATGAACACAGGCTCCACCTCCTTTGTTTTCAATTGTGCGGTAGCACAAAAGAGATTATAAATATTCAGAAATTATCAGTTTTCCTATTCTATGCTTCCCCCCCTCAATTCTTTTGATACTGATTCTTCCATCCTGAAGCTGTATCTCCTCTAGCTTTTGATCCAACAGCAGTGGCCATCTCCCAGCAAGCACTAGGTCACTTGTAAGTGCCTTTTTAAAGTCAATTCTTTTATAATGCCCAAGGCAAACAGCTATCAAAGCAGCTTTCTCCACCTCTGTCCCATTATGCTAAAACCAGCTTGGTGAGAACGGAAGGCTTAGCCTTCACATAATCCCGGCATGCACACAACAAAAAAGATGAACTCAAAGAACACTAAAGCGTTCAGATCCCTGTGTCACTACTGATTTCCTGTAAAATCTCAGCTAATCACTAAGGTCTGTGACCAAGAACATATTTAAATATCTTATATAGTTAGGAAATCAATGAAAATATAAACATTTACATATCTCTGTGAACCTGACCCTTTAGTCCTTCCATATCCCATCTGTAAAATGAGGATAATATTAATTCTTTATCTACCAGAGAGAGAGAACACAAATGCTGAAAATTAAAAGGTGCTCAGATTTTACTGTAATAGAAAAACAAGCAAAAAAAACATTTTAAACGCGAGAAAGCCTTAAAATCAAATGAGTGGCAGAAACATAGATGGACTCAGCGATTTGTTAGTCTTAAATGTAAACCTTCTCAGATACAAAGGAAGGATTCTAACTTCAATAGTGCCTTTATTTGATTGCTGTTTTCTGGAATATGCTGCCCTGATTCCCCCTGCAGAGGGAGACTGTAACATTAAGCCCAACTATTCTGTCTCATATTTATGCTGCCTCATTTAGATGTACTTGCTTCTTCAACAGGAACACAAGCAAAACAGTCAAACTAATTCAGTTTCACATTATTTGCCTGGCAATGTGTATTTAGGAGATCCTGGAACATTCCTGAGGTCTCAGAGAATAGGGAGATAAACCCTTACTTAGCACTACTACTTAGCCCAAAGTGATACCCAGGCATCTTTCATCAAGATGTGTATGCTCTGCTCTGGACAGCATCAAGTGAATTGATGCCACCTTCTTTTCATTTCTCCTAGCAGAGTTGAGGCAGAGTATGCCAGCAGCAAGTCCTGTTCTTCAGTGAGCCCAGCTTCTTCGAAAATTTGTAAGGCAAAAATCTGATGAAAGTACTTTTAGAAGGGCACCTGTTACAATTTATGCTTACTACAGGTAGCCATCTTCCTAGGGATGTAGTAGACAACACAAAAGTATCTGAAAAGGGCACCTTGTTCAAAATAACACCCCACAGAAATGACGGCAGAAAGAATATAGGTAAGGAAGACACAGCAAGCCCATATTCTGCTAAATTGTTTTGGGGTAACATCTGAAGTACACTGGTGCGCTTTTTCTGGCAGGATAACAACACCGCTTTTCTGCTAATATTAGACTTCCAACAAAATTTTCCCTAAGCACCAACCTTCACACTGTTTCTATACACAAAGAAAAAATATAGAAAAAGAAAAATAATCCAATTTTTGTGTGTAATTAAAAATCCTTTGTTTCTATAGTAATGAAAATTCACTATAGACCATTAAAAATGAAACTTGATCTCAGAGATAACAATGGGAGACAGGGCCAACAGCAGTGTTTCAATGCAGCCAGAATTTGATACTAATTAACAGCAATGTAAGAAATTAAAGGGTAAATGGACCTATTAGATTATCTACTAAGTATACTGTCTGTAAAGAAACAGCTTGTCTAACAGTCAAATGATGTATCATATGGCACAGTCACTCTGAATCCCAAAGCTGTCCATCTTTAGAGACTGAAGCATTTCTCAGTGAAAAATAAGCCAAGACACAGATTTCAAGGCAGATGGAAGGCAGCTTCCAGGAACTAAGTCTGCAAAAGATTAAGGGGCAGATAATTGGGTCCTTTCCACAACTGGATCACAGTTAATCTTGGGGTGCCAAAACAGGATTTGAAATGGATCCATGGCAGATTCGCTTTTGCTCTTAAACTTTGCTGTACTTTTCCACAACATCATCACTTCAGCAAAATCTGTCCATCTGTTTCCCTACCCAAACCAGAAGGTGCTGATGTTTTCCTGTTCCATTAAAAGCACAAACACATGATGTATGAAAAATTCGTAATGAGAATCAGTGGTGATACAGCCAAAGTCAAAAAACAGAAGATATCAAGGAAATGTCTGTGTGATAACTTGAAAAGTAAGGAGGATAGGACAGTGGCTTAATGGCCTGTTACTGTGAAAACCTCAAGCAAACCTCCCATGAAATGAATCACTTACAAATCTGACCAAGAAACCAGTTAGCTTCATTTTTTAAGAAAATCAACCTTTACTCCTGGTAGGTCAAAAAACATTAGCATAAAAACACACTGGATCTGATAAGAATAAGAATTAAGGAGAAAGCATCCTGAAGTGGAGCGGACAGGGGAGTAGCGTGATCTCCATCTCCCTGTGCTCTAGCACCAGGGCAATGCTTCAATGCTTGTCCTTGGAAATGCAGAACTTCTTCCAGTGGTGGCTTTACTTTGGAATAACTCAGGCTCCTTTGAGGGATGCCAAAGTGTATTTTAATAAAAAAAAATGATAGCCATCCCAGAAATTCGCTATACTGTTTTCTTGAGAGAACTCAAGAGTTTTTATGAATAATAAGGATTTTTTGCTTGAAGAAAGGTACTATTCCAAAGAAATGTTTCTAATATTCATAGACTGAATCTCACTGATCTACAAAGCACTTTTAAGGGAACACTGTCTCTGCTGACTAGTTGTATTTACTGCTCATCTTTCCTCTTATTTCATAGTAGGTCATGGTTCCATTGCTTTAACATTAGTATTTTAGTTGTGTTTACATATTAAAAATCGTTTTTCCTTAGTAATAACAAAAATTGTGAAGTCCCTAAATGACTGAATGTCAGAAGTCATACAAGGGAAAAACTTATTCTATACCCGCTCAGTATTTTACACTCCTTCCCTATATCCCTAAATATCTGCTACCCATCACTGTCAGAGGAGGATGTTCAGCTAGATGAATCATCTGAGTGCACTAATACTGCACTTCATCATTTACCAGCCCAGAGGAATGCATTTTTACACCTACCCAGGCTTGTTAGCTGGTTAAAACAGGAGACTGCTGCTGGATTTTTTCTTTCGGACTTCAGAAATGTATTAGCAGACCTAAGGGCTTAAAGGGGAGTGCTGAAAGAAATGTAAAAATTCAAACTGGTTTTTGGCTGCCATGGGGTAATAACAATAAAAGCTAATTTCAGACAAAGCTCATCTGTAACTGAAAAAGCCAGCTATGTGATTGGACTGTGCTTTTTGTGTCTTCCAGGTATCTTCTGATAAAGTTTTCACCTCGTTTTGCCAATACATGGAAACAAGCTGGATTATATTCTGCACCCCATGTGAAGGATACAAAACAGTAGTGAATCATTCAAGTAGCTTGGAGACTTTATTTGAATAGTCCTACTGCAGGTCAAGTTTGCAATGCTTAATATTAGAAACACTGAATGTAACGGTGGACAGCTGAACCAAACAGCCAAAGTCCCAATGACCCTTCATCTTTAACTTTTAAACAAAGTCAATAGATGCAGAGGTTAATGAAAATGACTGCTGAGGTTGAGAATGTAATTTTCACAATTCAAAAGGTGTGAGTTACAAAATAGTTACTGGCACAAAGAGCCATGTATCCTTAACTGGTGTTGGAGAAGATTAGTCCTGATGGAATGAAGACATAGAACTCACTCACTATACATGGTCCAGCTACAGTAAACCCACTGATAAAAACCAGCTTCCTTCCAACACTACAGCGTATAAACATACCTATACTGCAATGATTGACTTTTTATTGCCTAACTCACACTCGGCAAAAGAAAGTTGAGTAATTCTGCAGACTGGGGATGAAGGGTCCACTTTACTTTGATATAAAGTTCCCTAAATGTTTTATTTATAGGAGCTATAGTATGCATTTCACAAACAAGGAATGTTGCACTTGTGCAACAACAGACTGTGCTTAATATGTGAACTAAACCTAGAAATACTGCACTTAAATCCATTAATCAGCATCCCAGCCAAGCAGGTAAGGAGACTCGTAGATTATTCTCCATAGATCTGTGCTTCAACCTCATATTGATTTTTTTTTTCTTTCAAAAGTAGACACAGACATCTGATTAATCCTCCAAAAATTGAAAGAGCACATGGAAAGCATAAGATTCATTATTCAGAGTATTGAGTAATACAGCAAGCACCAGGAAGAAAACACTAAGTCCTTGCTACCATTTATAACAGGGATGACAGCCTCAGGATATTTTCTCCCATCTCAGGACTAGTGACACTACTCTCAGGGTTCCTGTATTTTATTTAAATCCTGCTTTGTGGGATTCAATGTCCTGCAGTGCAAAAATCAACATGCATGCTCCACCTGCTGCTCGCCCTTTACTGCACCACTAAAGTTGCAGCATCAATGCAGGGTGATGTTGGATGCTTTGGAAATTCTTCTGAAAGGTTATAAATTCTCTGACTGTTACAAGTTTTCACCCAGTTTCTGACATTATGCCTGATTTTCATACCTGTAAAAGCAACGCATCCTTATGTAGATACATTTGTGAAATTGAAACAGATAAAATTATATTGGTGAAAATAAACACAAAAAAGTTATTATGCTTATACCTTGCTCGTATTGCAAACATTGCCTATGCCATTAATCATTGGTAGCATAATAACAACAAGTCATACTTATTTAATAATGTGCTGCTTCCCAGAACAAATATTGTTACACTTCTGTAAGAAGTTTCATTTTAAAGGAAGAGCTTGTTGGCCTATTGGTCAGTCACCCACGTGGAAAACCAAGAAACTCTTAATTCTTGCCCTTTGATCTCTCAACCCCTAGGTGGTTGTAGTGTTGTAAAACTGTCTGAAAAGGGTAGTTCGCCCAAGCCATTCAATGTGTTAGCACAAATCCTCCAGAAAATAAGTATATTTGTTGGGATTTTTAAAGCATGCTTTCATTTCACAGTCATAGACTTGTACTTCTGAGCATTTTCCTTCTAGTTTTTTTTGAATCTTTGAAAAAGCAAAATGAAAATACAGAGAAACACCTCAAAATACTCCTGTATGACAAAATGTAGAAAATCAATGCCATTTCCTTCTCAGCATCACCCGCCCTCCGCCGCAACTTGCTCAGTAAAACAGCAGGGACATGAAAGCCTCTAAAATAGCAGGGCTTGTTAAAATTGATGTTTTCAGTAGCCTTAGCAAAGAGCAACTAACACAGGAACAGAGGTGGATGCTGTATCTTGAAATTAATGAAATAGTATCAGATAAGGACATTCCAGACCTACTTTCTTTCTAAGAAGGAAAATATTGCTATTTGACTATTCAGACAGATCTGTTACCACATTTGTGAAGTTTATAAAGATATGATAGCTTGTTTTATTTTTCCCCACAAAATACAAATATTCTGTAAGATCCCAGTCAATCTAGTGCATAGTTTTAAAGCATTGTTTTAGGAAAAATGAAAATAATACTATGTGGCATGGGGTGTCGCAGTCCGGAGCGCAGATATCCATATGTCATTGGAAAATAAAAGGCATGTAAACAGGTTTATCTTGTCTCTAGTTTAAAGAAAAGCAGTGAAGTATAAAATAACAGAAATTTAAGACACAAGAATGTTCTCAAGGCTAAAAGCTGGCCTGTCTTCCAATGCTGGTAAGTTTATACCATCAGTTGTCAGGCAAGGGCCTGTACCATGACCTGTCAAACTAAAGGTCAGGATAAATCCGGGATCTATTTTAGTATGAGTTGCACAAAAAAGTTTATGCCAAAATAACACAGCAGGATTAGAAATTACCTGAGCACCTGCTATTCAACAAAGGTCAGAATTTGAGCACTGATTAGTTAATGCTGCTACACAGATAACTGATGAGTACCCAGAGGATTTTAGAACAATAATTAAAACATTGCAAGAGTATGGGCCAGGGTAAAATGCAGCAAAGTTGATTTTTTTTTTTTCAGTGACCCTGGCACTGGGAATTTGAAATTATTTCCCAGGTTCTGTTCAGTCTGTTAAGACTATTAAAGCTGTACCAGAAGCTACTTATCTTTAAAGTACAACTTAATTCCTCTAAATACTTGAAATATGGCTGAGCTTAAACATTGCATTCAGGGAGACACAAATGGCAAAATTCATGTGACTAAAAAAATAGCAGAGGTAATCAGATGTGGACCCTTTAGTCAATGGACAGCTAAGCAACAGTGAAATCTAGGATATGATTCACTTTATCCTACACTTGTCTGAAATGACACCAAATAATGACACCTATAAAGAGAGCCCCAGCAGACAGAGGCTGTAGGCTCATGGCTGTGGGAGACAGGTGCCATCCACACAATTGGAGCACACATTTTCAGTTCAGCAACAGCAGAGACAACTCAGGGTTGCAAAGTCCTTGAAGCACCATCTTGGGACTCATGATCATTAAGGATGGAATTGGGTGGAGAATTAATAGTTTTGCAAATCCGCAACCCTTTAAATTTTTTGAGTCAAGATGGGTCCCCATAGAGCAAATTTAATCCTGTTATCAACAAAGTTTCTAAAGGCATTTTAAAGAACATATCCATCCATACAATCTGTGCTGGCACTACCAGAATGTGGATCACCTGCCTACAGATTGAGCACACTGGCATAAAGAAAAATATCTTCCTTAAGAGGAGATGGTAGACTTGTGGTAGAGCTTTCTGTGATGATTAGGAGCTGCCCTAAGAATAACAGATGGATGTCATCTCTTCCAGAAGTTCAAAGAAGGAAAACTAGTCACAAGGAACCTGGGATGAGGTGAAGGGGCAGAGTCCCGGGCAGAAGAAAAGTGAAGAACAGGCCAACAGAGAGAAAGGCAAGGTCATGTGTGGGAAACAACAGATATCTGCACATTTTGTTAGGTCATCACTCCTAGGGAGAAAAACAGAGTGGATTTTATAAACAATAAGCCACTGGCTTTAGAACCAATGTTTGTTTGTTCACCTATTTTTATATACTAATTTTTATACTGAAGGTATATCTTTAAGGCAACCCAGTACAATGTCCATAATGCTTTCTTATCAATGCTTGGCTAAGACTTCAAATACCTTTTTTAGCATAATACAGGAAGGAAATCTGATGGTTCTTAAAGCAGATGAATGCAGTAGTAAAGATGAAACAATAACATTATTCAGAAAGATTTCAGCAGAACAGGTAAGTGACCAATTTTATCTTACCAAAACACAAAGTGGGATTTCTTAAATACTAATTGCTGAGGTTGAGCACTTAATTAGACTGCCAAATCTAGGAGGACCAGAATAGATTAAATTTTGGATACTTATACATAGTGATCAGATACTGCAGTGCAAAGGAAAGATTAGATGATCATAACTAATCTAAGTTTTAATTAAAATTTAAAAGCAGACAGGTTTTGCACTGTCCACAAGGGAGAAAAAGCTGAGTTCCACTGAGATGAGTTCAAGTGTATTTTCCTCATTTCTGAATTGAATTTGGTATCCAGTCTTTCAAATGCTATTCTCAGCTTAAAGAAAATTCTCCCATTTTAAATAACTCACACTGAGGGCCATATTTCATTTTTATTTACTCGTGGAATTACCTCACAGGTTAATAAGATGGTAGTAAGAAGTTTTCAGTGTCAGTGAACATTTAAATTTTAAATTTAAATTCAGCATATTGCTCTCTAAGCATTCATTGCCCTCTGCTACAAGCCTGCAGGAAATGTCCGAACAAAGTTCACTTTGATGGAAGGAAAGGGAAGAATATTTTATCATTGCCTCTCCCACATCTATGCAAACCTATGCTAATGCCCAGTCTTGCCGAGAGTTTTCAATGAAGATTGGTAGTAATGTCGGAGCTATAATTCAAAACATAAGATAATGCATTTTCCACCCTATGTAGGGCTGATTGACTTAGTCATCATGATTTCATTATGCGGTGAGTTTAACCCATCTTCTATTTATAAATTGTTTCCAATTCATTTCTGACTTCTGTAAAAGTATTCATTATTCATAAATATTTTATGAAGTGTTTAGGTGAACAATTTTAAACTCAATGAATTTTTTAATCTCTGGTTATTTTTTTTTCTTTTCCACTGGGAGTGACTGGCCCAAGTGACATAGAACTGACCTTAGCAAATACTTTCAGGGCATGGTGATACTCATTAAAGCAGTATATGTAGAGTTTTCTGAAATGAGGATAAACATAATAAGCCTACCAGGTTACAATTTTATGGATTATGAATACCACGTCTGAAGAGTCTAAGTAATATTCTTTAAAGAGGAAAAGTCCAAACCTTTAAAATTTTGCCTTTTCTAGAAGAAAATCTACAGGAGATAGAGTAGAAGGGTCCCAAGAGGTCACTTAGTACAAGCTTACTGCACCAACCTTCCTCCTAGAGAAGTGGTTTCTGGCACTCCATGAACGTACTTGTATGGAAAAACAGCTCATAGGAGCAGCAGCTTGTAGGAGGAGATGGAGGGATTAGGAGCCTCACAGTGGGGATGCTGTCTAGCAACTACCCCAGAGAAAAGTGAAGCAAAGATTCAGGAGGGCTCCATATGGTAGTGACCAGCTCAGGTCTCTGCACAGGACTAAACTGCCAGTGCGCTGCTTCGGTACAAGGGGTAGAGTGAGTGGGTACCAGCAGGGAGGCCCCACAGAGGCAGGAAAGTGCTGCACTTCCAGCTAGTATTTGGGGGGCAGAAAAAGTACGAGCTGAAAGAAGGTGTCTTTTTGCTTTGGAATTATGTTTTGCTTATATATTTACACCACTGCTCAAAATGGGAAAGCAGGAATTATACAAACAGGTCTATCTCATGAAGAGCTGCAAAGATAAAAGATATGTGGCTGAACAAAATAACTGACTTTTTTGATCATGTAGAGTTTTGAATTAGGGGTGGTTTTTTTACATTGTTTTGCATTATTGGTTGGTATTTAACCTCTCTAACATCTTGAATGTGACTATTAGCTGGATGCCTGCTAAAACCTAGTAACTATGAAGAGAATGAAAAGCTTGATGTTTGATGCTGTATTGAATGTCACTAATTATAATATTATCATAAATGAAAATAGTTCAGTTAGAGTCTACCTGGAAAGACTTGAAACTAATCAAGCTATTTGGAAAAGCTGATCTGGAGTGCTAAAGTCTGCTGCTGTTACTAAGGTGGTGATAGAGGGGGGAAGAAAAACATCTGTACCAAGTGCATAAGCAACTCTCAGAACAATGGAGAAAAATAATGTTCCCCACCCTAATACTTACTTAAATGCTAAGAATAGTTTATGAAAGATGTAACATGGCCCAATGAGTGCCTCTTGGCTTGCTTTCCTGGCATACTAAAAAATAATAAAATAAAAGTTATTCTGTTACCCATATTGGGCTACATTAGGAGAACAGGCAGCAGTTCAAAGGAAGGTATTACCTCCCTCTACTCAGCACCAGTGTGGCCACATCTAGATTACTGTATCCATTTTTTGACCTAATTTCTTGAACTTTCAGTAGGGAAACTGGGACATTGGAGACAGTCCAAGAGAGGGCTACCAAGCTGACCAAGTCATATGACCCATAAGGAGGTGGTACAGGAGCTGCTTTTGTATTTAGAAGAAGTGGCTAAGGATGGACATTAGCCACCACCAACACAGCCTACAGCAGCATGGAGGGCAGTTGAAAAGACAACAGAGTCAAAGTCTTCCTCCTTTTGGCTGACAATAAAGCAAGAGGCAAAAGCCAACTGCTGTAGTTTGGGAGGATAAGATTGGATGAGGCAAGAACATCTTCTTTCAAGGGCTAGCCAAACAGGTCAACCTTTGGCTAAAACATGAAGCATTTTAAAATCCCACTCCTTGGAGGTTTTCAAGATGTAAGTAGGCAGTCTGATATAGTTTCCAGTTGTCCTGCTTTTAGCCAGAGATTGAACTAGATAATCTCCAGAGGTCCATCTAACCAGCACTTTCATGATGCCTCTAAGCACTTCCATTTACTTAATTATTTGACTTGTAGTTATTAAACCTTTCTCATACATCAACACCAAAGGAAAATATACAGTAACATACCCTAGTAATTTCTCAGAAAGTCTTTTTCACTATGGATGGATATGTAATATTGCATATTGGTCATTTACCATGAAGGATTTAAACTAACAGCTCTCAATGAGGTCCAATGTGGAATTTAAAGTTTGTGAAAAATACCCTGCCAAAACATCTCACCTTGCAAATATAGCAATAAATGGCAACATAACAGGCTTCTCGAAGCCAGAGGAAAATAAATCTTTTGCAAAATACGTATTGGTTGGACTATCTCAGCAATTGCAACAAACAGAAAGCTGAGTAGCCAAGACAACACACAAGCTGCATGTTCAAGTTGTGCAATTTGGAGTTGTATAGAAACAGGCATGGGTCTCACCTGTGACCACAGGTGACCTTCCTTCCACTCCTTTATAGCCACAACTAACACAGACTTTTGTTCACTATAGTTGTTTCTTAAAATTTATGTACAGCAAAGATAGTCCAATGTATTATCAACTAGACACATACTTTGAGAAAAAATAATAACATGAAATGTAATTAAATAAAACTCAGTGATTATGAAATTAAATTCTTGGCTAAGGCTACCATCTTTATAATTTTAAAATAATTTTATATTTTTAACATTTTAATTGTGCCATCAATTAAGGCAATCAGTGTAATGGTATCTACAAGGGCAAGCAGCCCTCCTAAGGGCAAGATCTGGGACGCTCACTCAAATTGGTTGCTGCTTGTCAGTTGGATGATGGAGAAGAAGAAATCTACAGTCCCTCCCCCTCCACCCAGTGCCTTTTTAGTCAACTCCCTTTTGTTATAAAACAGGTTTGTCAGTGCCCTGTGCCCTTGTGTCTAGTACAATCCTCTCAGCCCAGAATAGCACCTATGCTGTTCCCCAGTACCACATGCTCTCTGCCCAGTATCACAGCCCAGCACTTTTCTGCAGCGTCTGTGGTTCCTCTCCACATCTCAGCAGAAAGTCTTTTTGACCTGGGAAAACACAGGCTGGCTATGACCAGCCCTAAAATGCAGAAAGATTGCATTGGCTGTAACATATGCATGCAAGAGCCAGCTGCTTCTCAACAACTGATTTTGCCCCTGTGGTGACACTACTGCCCTTTTGCGTCTCTACATAGCTAGTCATTTTCCAGTACAGCATTTCATGGTATTTATTATACATTAAAAGCCCAAGTCTGGTCAAATAGTGTTTAAACTGCGGACAGATGAGAAACTACTAAAAGCAAGAGCAATAGATGGACAGAGACTGTTTCCATCAATAACAGCACTTTTTCATAGGGAAAGAAAAAAGTAATACAAAACTGAATATGAAGGTGTATCTAAGGACTTAACAAAGCTAAGCTTTCTAGGAATGTCCCTAAAAATAGGAGGATGCTCCGGCAAGAATTTTGCATCTTCACAAAAGCAAGTGGAGCTACAAAAACATACGAGGTTTCTAAAATACTGCAAACTCATCAGCCCTGCACTTTCTGAGTCAGAGGTTTTGTACTGTAGGGTAGCTCGCAGGTAAAATAAAGAAAAGAAAATCAGTTATCTGACCATGCTAAAGAAATGTGAAAATACTGCCTTCAAAAAAACCCAAACATACCCCAAAATGAATTAAAGAAAAAGAAAAAAAAAAGTAGTTTAATAGCTATATGTTTGACCTATGCTAAGTCAATCAAGCTGAATAAGCTTTCCTGAAAGATTGGACACACTTAAATATACAGTGCAGGTCTGTGCAATGCTTAACTATAAACCAGGCAGCACTAGGAATAAAAGTCTAAAAACGGGGAGAAAGTAATTTTTGCAATTTTAAGACTGTGAGAAGAGAAACTGAGCAATGGGCAAGGGCTGGAGGGAAAGAATGGTGTTATTATCATGAACTGCACTGTCTATCCATGACCATACACATATGTACAGGTAAAACAAAACAGGAGAAACTTGTGAAATACAGGCAGTATATGCTAAGAACCAGCAGGAAAGAAAACACAAGTGGAACTTAAGAAGAGATTTAATATCACCTAGCCTTTGCAGGAAACTGCTGCATTTGTCAGAAACATGCTGCCAAAGCCATAAGACAAAGAATGAAAGCATCTTGAGCAAAAACAGTGTGTGTGTGTGTGTGTGTGTATATATATATATATTCTGCGTAGCAAAGGGAAAAAAGAACTTTTGTGGGAATTCATACTGATTACTAAAAGTAAACCTTCAGTCATACCATGGTGTACTGTGAGAGACATGATCTACCTATTGAGGTTTCATATGAATAAGATTAAAATAATGATTTTTAAAAAGTAAGCCTAAATATTTGAGAATGTAGAGTACCTATTACAAAGCTAAAAATACGTCAAACACTAGATGTCATAAGAAGTTGACATTTTAAAAGAACATGAGGCCTTGTAGCTACAGATAAAAGCTGTAGATAAGGAAATGCAATGAATATAGAAATAGAAAAGGAAAAGAAATTCCCTAGTAATAAATAAAAAAGAAGGAAAACACTGGTAGTGCAATGATGAAAAATAGTCTTATGTTAAATGTGTAAATGTGCTATACTTATAGATTAATGGTACAAAATGGCATAATTACTTTGGATATGCTATATAGCTATTCACAGTTTCCAAAAGTAGCATTATTAGAGAATACAGCAGCTAAAGAAGTAATCTCATGCTTGAATTGGTATTTGCTGACGTTCCAAGTGTGGGAACAACTGATAATGAACCGCAATTTGATCCCCGCATTTTCAAGTGTGTTTTTAAAAATATATTAAGTATCCATATCACTTCAAGCCCAGAGTATGCCCAGTCCAATGGTCCTGTGAAAGTTGATAATTTTTTTAAAGAATAAGAATAAAGTTCAGAGCCACATGTGGCATCATTAACAGAGCAGTATGTTAACGAATAACCTAATCATGAGACTTTCTGCTATTGAGCTGTTGCTCAGTCTAATGCTTAGAACAAGGCCATTCAGAGGAAGCCTGGTGCACTTGTGCAGTGATGTCCAACAGGAACAAGAAGAGACATCTTTAGTTTGTTCCACGGAAGGAGGAAAAGAGACAGTCTCCAAATTGCAAAGAGCAGAAAGAACAGACTGTGGAAGGGCCAGCACAGAAATCTTCATGGAAAAGACATTACGTTAATGCAGAGTTTAAAATCCATGAGGTGCCACAGAGATCTTCAAAACAAAGGAGGCAAGGCAGGAATTGATCGACAGCCTTTGATATTTGCATTACATTATCACCAATTTCTATGTTTCCCTTGGAAGAAAGGCTGTAAAGTTATCTGGGCCACAAAAAATTTGATACATCTTGATCCCAGTCTGCAATTGTCACAGCTAGTTGACAGAAACATGACACAAAGGAGACATGCAGACCTTTTCTCCTTCCTATCAAACATATTAGTTAATGTGTTATTTTATCAAAAACAGAGGTAAAAGCTCTGCTTGATGATTTTTTTTAAACAATAGGAATATGGTCCTATTGGGATGATACACGTCTTCCAAAAAAGCAAAATTCAAATGATGCAAAATCCAAAAGCTTTACACAATAGTGTTATGAATGGAGATAAAACAAAGTATATATATAAAGAGTTTTCTTCTGTACTTTCTAATATCTTTCCCACAATACATAGAATCTGCTTTACTCCTACAGCACATTTTTTGTAACGCCAATACATTCCTCATAAATACCGATTTCCTGAAAAGAACATTTTTCACAAATGTCATATATTGCAGAAAGCAAGTCAATGCCATATCAGATTATGTCAGGTAAGCAGAGCAGCCATACAAGGAACCAAACAGAAAAAAAGTGAAAATAATTTTTTAAAATCTCTATTTTTTTTTGTTCTGTGCTGTGCAACACACAGGTGTTTTAAAAAGGGGATTTCAAAGTGTATTCTTTTTGCTGCTTTATAAATAAAACTTCTGGCTTTTTCTGAAACTTTTTCTTAGTTTTCTGAAGTTCTATTTGGGTCTTTGAAGACCAAAAAAATATTAGTGGTGCTTTAGCACTTGGCTTTAGCACTTAAAGGTAGGGATTTTTTTGCAATCTTTTCAGTGTGTTATTGTTCATTGAGCCAAAAAGTCAAGGCAGCGTGACAGTGATACCAGGAGAAGGTAAATACGTCCAGTCCCGGCTGAGTTCCTCCAGTGTAGCATGTCATGGGGTTTAAGCTTCAATTCCTGGCCTCAGCAGCCATCTAGGAGAAGAATTTGCTCTGAACACAGATGTCTGGCGCAAGCTGATGCCTGGGAAATTTGATGTAAATGCACTGCTCTTTTCAAGTAAAACTTTTTTTTTCCCTTGAAGGGAAAAAGAAGAGTTTGCCTTCCCTTACATCAATATTTGAATTTAAAGAAAAGTCTGCTTTCTCCCACCTTTCCTGGTTTCAGCTTTCTATATACCTCCATAATGATGTGATAATCACCTTGCAAATATGTGCAAGAACTGCATTATTCCTTTTAAGTTTACTTCAGATCTGAGCTTATAAAAGTTTACTTTCAAGTCTTTTATCTTTGTTGCAGCAACTTTCATTTCAATTTTCAAGGTAATAGATTGTAAATAATTTTCATTTTTAAAATGAATTTGCTGTAAGATTATAAAATTATTTCTAGCAAAGTTGTATTAATCACCTTACACTTAACTGGTTAGAAGCAATTTAGCACAAATATTTTTTCTTCCTGTCAAGAGCTTCCTGGGTTGCAAAGAAAACAAACAAGAGGAAACAAAATTGTATTTTTTTTCAAATAGTCTGTAAATCTGTTGCCTATTTTCAGAGACCATGCGCCTTTCCAGTATACCTTGCTGACTTGAGGTAAATTAATTTAGAATTGTATCCTCCTCTTTTCGATTTTCTTAATAACACTGTTGACATTTTAATATCTTAAGCTGGACTTTCTTCATAAAGAAATTGCTTTTCTTGAAAGTAAAGTTTAGAACAAAGGTGTTACAACAAAAACTAACCAGCAAGAACTATATTCAGGAATCATTTAGTGATTAGAAAAATTTAATCATGACTCCTGCTCACATAAATAAAACAAAAAACACTTATTTGATTTGATTTTCAAATAGTCATGCTGCACGGCTCCTGCAGTAAAGTGACAACAACTGCAATTGAGTTAAAATTTAAGTAAAACAGAAGACAGAAGCTAAATAATCAATTATCACTCTAATATGCTTTGTTTCTAATACGCAGTGTCCTGTCAAACTGTTCTACAAACAGTGTCCACAGGGCATACAGCAAAACACAAAAATAGGACTTCTTGATCAGGAGAACCAGTCACCAAGCACATAAAGCTGAGAAAGTACCAGTGCTGCAAAATGCTTCTTTATGCTTGAACTTTTCTTACATTTTTTCCCTAAACAGTCACAGTGGCCACTCCCAGAGTGAGAATTCCAAGTCAGATGGGCATTTGTTCTGATCCTGAGCAAACACCCTTGTTCTGATACCTTCAAGGAAGTGTGTCCTTCAGGCTCCATCTCTGAGCTCTTTCCTCAAGTAATCCTCATTGCTATGGCAGCTGCACTTTCAGAGAGTTAGTACCATGTTATCAGCTAGTCTCAGTCACTGGTTAGAAACTATTTTATGAAACAAATGTAAATCCCAAATGGAGTAAGCAAATTGAGAAATGCTGCAGTTCACTTTTATTATTGCTTATGCTGATAGTTCATGTACTATTTATGTACGCAGATTTGGGTTATAATGTACTATGATTAAACCCCCTATCTCATTTTCCATGCTTCTAGTCTTGTAGGTTAACCATCAGTGTGAAACTGTCTCCAGAATCTCGCTAAGAATCTTAGTGATGCAATCACTTTGCCTTCATAATAATGTTGTTGGGACAAGAAGAAAACAAAACATTTTATAATCTATTTAATTCGTTCAAATGAAAAAAAAAAAGCATTATGTGCAAGGAAGTGCATAAATGATTTCTCATCCTTGGTGTATTCCAAGAAGTATCTTCTCTCAGGCTGGACATGAGGACATAGAAGACCGAGCATAAGGATACTCATAAGGTACTACTCATTCACCCCTCTATGCTGACAGTTCCTTTACTTCCCTTTTCCAATGATTCAGTCCTATCTAAAGAGCAACCTTTTGATTGTCCTGTTTATCAGATAATGAGAAATGTTTCAACTCCTCCTAAGTCATACATTATAGCATTAACAACTTCAGAAAGTGATTCATCACGTTTCAGCAACTGCGAGAAGGGCTTTTCCCATATAGATAGCCACATTTATAAAAAACAAGAATCTTCAGAAAACCTTCTTCATGAAGGGTATTTTGAAAGATTTCACTAGCTCCAGGACAGTGTGAGTGAAAATACCATGAAGAAGGGTGTTTGAATGCTGACAGATCATTTCTTTTAAGGAAACTATGGTG
>JAVSBS010011387.1:0-19801 GCA_033124195.1 Coracias cyanogaster
CTCTCTGGGCAACCTGCGCCAGGCTCTCACCACCCTCAGCATCAAACATTTCTTCCTTCTCTCTAGTCTAAATCTCCCCTATTTTAGTTTAAAACCATCGCCCCTTGTCCTGTTACAACAGGGCCTACTAAAAAGATTGTCCCCACCTTTCTTCTAGGCCTCCTTCAAGTACTGAAGGACCACAAGAAGGTCTCCCCAGAGCCTTCTCTTCTGCAGGCTGAACAAGCCCAACTCTCCTAGCCTGGCCTCTCAGAAGAGGGCTTCCACCCTCCCATCATCGCTGGGGCCCTCATCGCTCCCTCCCTCAGTTATGAGCCCACGAGCAGCAGACTCCAACTCTCCAGAAGGGGGAAGTTCCAACCTAAATGAATTCCATATATTGACTGCAATCAAAAAGAGGCTGGAGACCTTAAAACATCTCCGAGCATAACGTCAAGTAGCATTCACGTGTTGGCAAGATAAAAGACTGAAAGGATCCATGTAGGCATTTGTAATTTTTACAGCACACGCATACAGCCCTTTGACTACAGAGGAAACATGTAAACAGGCCTTGCAAAGGACTATAACTAACGTTAACTTGCCTCTAGCTACATGCTTCAGGCATCCCTTTGAAAACTAGGCTTTCATCAAATTTTCTCTCTCATCTTCTTTGTGCGAAGGCGCCTTTGGAAATATTTCCCAGTTTTTATTCCCATTTTTTTCTGATGCAAACAGTATTGTTCAAACACGAGAGGCCAGAGACTGAATCTTTAATCACGTGGCACATCTGCAAAAATGCGCACTGGTTCAAGTGGAGTTTGAAAAGATGCCTAAGAATAGAATAAGGGGAAAAAGCTGCAAAGCATTTTCTAGGCTTCTTCCACCAGTGTACACCCCATTGCCTTCAGGGAGGAGCAAAGGATCAGGTCCTATCAAAGCAGATCAACTTACTTGCTCTATGAGCAAGGGGTTGTTTTCTGGCTCAGTCATAATTACATCCCCCCCTGCCCTTCTTCTCGGAATTACTCATTCTCTCGCTTTCATTTAGAACCTCAAGACACTGCCAACCCTGTTTCTTGCCATATGTTGCTATGACAGATTTAATGTAATTAGTACAAATGTTCTCATACTTCTAAAAGATGTATAATAATTTGAGAAACAACAATAAATACAATTAATCAGGGAAGCACTGCTGGTACTTATATGCAGAATTCTGCCAAATGTGTTATAGAGATAAATTATTCCTTATCCAAAAAAATGCTGAAAATCCAGGAGCTTTAATTTCTGTAGACGTCCCATTAAAAATTTGTGTAAGATGAGAAAAATTAAAAGTCTCAAGCTCCAGTTATTTTTATGGTGTTACAGCATGAGATTTTCATTGTGAAAGAAAAAGAGCATTGCGGTTTTTAACTCTCAAGAATACCAGATGCTGAAAAAAACGGGTAAAACCAATAAATTAAAAACCTACAGAAAGTTTTAGACTTGCAAGGCCTCAGGCCACGTGCAAAAGCACCATTCATAATTGAAAAGATTCAGCTTTTTAAAGAAATATGGACAAGTCCCATTTTACCTCCTACATAATGTATCAAACTTTGTCTCTATGTACGAAGTCTTTGCCTGTTAAAGATAGCGACCCAAAGATTTTGACCAGCCTTGGCCAAATTTTCTTCTGTGCATGGCCCTTTGGTCACATCACTACAGAGGGGTTATTTCACGTCAATAAACTGTTTGTGTGTGTAGTGGGAATATAAAGTGCTTTTATATCCTTCAGAAGTGAAGACATAAATAAATTTCATACATTTCTCTTGTAGAATAAAGCCCCCCTATAAAATTTATCAAAACCCAACACAGCTGGAGGCAAGACTGTCCCACTAGATGGACCTGTGTCATCACCACAGTGAATTCTTTCACCATCTCTCTTGGCCTAAAGGGAAAAACAAGGTTCAGGAGAAGAGTGGAGCTTTCCTTCAGCCTTATTATCTCCAATTTCTATCTGAACTGCTTGAAATTGTTGGCAAAGGCGTATAACTGGACAGCCTGACTTGCTGTCAGGGAATGGGATTGATGCACTCCCAGCCCAGCAGAAGCCTTCCTTATCCACCGCCAAGAACCAGGGTCTCCAAGTTCAACAGACGCCACGATAACGTACGTTAGAAACGACTAGAAAGCTCAGGCATAGAGACAGCCGGAGACAGAAACTAGAGACAGGCAAGAGAAAATAACCTTTTTAAGGAGAAATGCAATGATTAGAAAAACTCCGCTCTACAACTGAGGCAGAAGCAAATGTAATTAAATTTTTAAAACCGCTTCCTTACCGCACTCCCACCTTGCAGCAGCAAGGTGGCAGCCCCAAAAGAAACAGCTGCCCCAAGGACATGGGCACTTTCAAGCAAACCTTGGACAATAAAATTCCTCAACTTCTGCATGCTTTTTGAACTTAGCTAAAATAGACTCTACAAGAAAAAAGAAAAGGAAAGAGAAAAGGACAAAGCAGTCAGTTTCTGATTTTTTCCAAGTCCTGATTTAACTGCTGTTGCTTCTCCAAAGGTTGTGGGAACAGTTCTCTCATTTTCAATGCTTTAAGGTGACCAAAAAGGTGAGTTCACTTGCTGCATTTTCTACTTTTTTTTTTTTTTTTTTTAATAGAGTCCTGTGCATGTATATCAAAGACTAGCAGAGATCAGGTGTCTTGCCGGAGATTTAATATTCAGGATCAGATTCAAAATCCACTTTATTGTGGAGCAATATTGTGGAAACACATGTATTGGTTTCCGCTGGCTTTGTGTTAGCTCTCACGTGAGAAGTTCAGAAGAGAGGAAAGCCTACTGGAGTTATTCCGACTCCACAGAGAAGAATCGTCTCATTGATATGATCATGTTGGCATTGGGAATCCCTTGCAGGTTCCTGGGCTATGCTGCACAGCATCTTTATAAAGGAATGTGGTTGAATGGATAAAGAAAAGCTAGAACAAAGAACTCTGAACAACCACGTGGGGAGAAAACCAGGAAAGCACCAAGTCTTCCCCTGACCCAGATGACAAGCACGTAAAACTGGTTTGCTTTAGTCAAAGACCAAGAATCCACACAGAAAATAGTTCAGTGTCCATGATGTTCCTACCCTCGCTAGTGCCTCCACATCATGTTCTGGATAGTTAGTCCACATAATCTCTGTGACCCATAAAATCACCACTTCAGAAGACTGCTACATAGTGGAAATAATAATGATGCCTAATGGCTATTGGTAACTGCAGAACTTCTCTACCTGCTGCTTTGATAGTGACCATGTCTGTGCTGCAGTGAGAACTCTGCTTTGAATGTCGGTCTTGTCTACTTGGCTATTGAACTTAAAGTCAAAGAGGCTGACTTGTGAAACCTGGGGTGCCTGGAACCAACCAAGCAACGAATGGTCGCTGGGTGAGTATCAGGTACCTATTAAAAGTACGTCTTGGACAAAGTCATGGTGATCACATGCAGTAAAAACGCTTTCCAAAGCTCTTGAGAATGAAAAGCAACGGCTCGAAATTAAGTTAATTAAGCACTGTGAAGCCCCAGAGACAGAGTGAATTCAATCTACTGGTGCGATCTGGAGATCAAGTCTACAAGAAGCTGTTTCTGTGAAAGAATGACTAACAGGCAGTATATGCCCTGAGATATGCCTTGGGACTGTGGAGTGTGAACGGGACATTGCTGTAGCCAACACCAGACAAGGCAAGTTTCAGAGCACGTAGACTCAGCACGGTGCGATCCACCGTCGTAGCCCAGCGAGTCGGCACGTGACAGTGCAGAGAGGAAAGCAGTTCTCAGGGGACAGGCACCATGGAATGACAAGGTGCAATTTCCTTCTTCATTCAGATCTTTACTCCAGTAAAACTCCTGATAAAGTAAACGGAATAAAATGATCAAGTGCCGCAGTCAAAGGACACGCCAGCTTGGGAAGATTGCCTCACAAAGTAGCACCTAAAGTATCGTAAAACTGCAAAACCACTACAGTTAGACCGAGCTTGCGGCATGATTTATACATTTTCTTCAAATGCATAATGTATACACGGTAACTGAACCAAGGTGAAACCACGGGGGCTCTCAGCAGCGGCGCGGATTAATGCACCAATAACAATCTATTGAATAATCGGTTCATCTTTTGCTTAAGTCATGAGAGTAATTGTATTCAAGACCTTCCAAGCTACAGCATCTGCTCTAGAGGTCTGGGACACAATACACCTACCTGCTGGAACTCTCATTAAAGCCCAGTCACATCCCGGTGTACAGATGAACCGTTCTTACTTTTTAGTATTCACCCCAGCTCGTCCCGCAGTTTGTTTTGTTCAAGGCTGCAGCATCATTCTGGGATCTGTTGAAGTTATTGGTATCATTCTTTCTGTACTACACAATAAAATTGTCTGTGTTTGGTAACAGAGTTCCTGAACTTGTACTTTCAATAGTTTCATCTCTGTCACAAGCAGATTTATTCCAAACCCCAAAGATGCTCACATAATGCACTTTTCTCCCAACAACAGAACTACCATGAATAATAATTACGGTGCTGTGGTGGAAAGAATCAAGTATCCTTCTGCATTAACATGCAAACACTCAGGATTTGAGCCTTCCTGCCTCCAACAATTAGATTATCAAAGAGCTTTTCCCTAGAGAACGAAGCAAGAGCTGGTCTAGCATCCATTCAGCCAGAGACCCTGACACCTTATTTACTTGGAAACTGGATCACTTTGCAATGCTCTCCCTTCAAGATTAAGAAGAACTCGCCTCCCTTGGGTGAATATATTCCACCTTTGGTGCAAACGCTTCAGGAGAGGCTCAGAACTGGAAGCGGGAGAGTGATGAGTGCCTGTCAGGAATTGTGTAAAGAAGGATTGTCCAGGCGATGCGAGAAGCTGTCCTCCCTGCATGCCAAGTGCTGTGTCTGGCCCCAGGGAGGAGTTTGGGAGTTCAACTGTTAAAATTGAAGGTATGAATGATGCAAGACATCAGAAGTGGGAAGAGAAAAGTACAGTAAGGATTTTTAACTCGGCTACGCTGTACGTCACTGAGAAGATCTGTTTACTGGGCAAATTTCATTGCTCCAGTCAGGCTAAGTCTCAGTCTCTTCTGCAGGGCAGCTTTTGATGGCTTTACCTACCCCTTGTCATGACCTAGCCCTCGGCCCTGGCCGCAGCTCACTTTTCCCTGCGCAGAGCCCCTCTTAACTCCTGGCCCTGCTCCTGTTTTCAAGGAGAGCAAAAAGCAGCTCCTTGTGTTGCCTGCCCTGAGGCACTGTCAGGCAGCTGCCTCCGGAGCTGCGCACCTCTGCTCTTCATGTTCTGCAGGAATTTCAGGCTGCTCCGGGGTTTGGACCATCTCAGACCTGCCCAACTAGTTAACATCAGATTAAGTCACAGTGTTGGGACTATCAAAATCAGGCCAGGAATGCTCTCAAAAGAAGGGAAGGGGATAATACAGGGTGAATGGCAAGGAGGTGAGGGTTTACGGGACAGTAAGAAGACTACAGTAGACATGGAAGGAGAATTTATGACTCAATACCCTTACACAGCTCTCACACACTCCCAACCCCACCTCCACGGCTGCAAAGCTCGCATCGCTCAGGACACAACCTAAAACCTTAATTCTCTTTGCTAACAGATTTCCCCCTTCGCTTCTACCATCAGGCAGATTTATTTTTCTTACCCACGCCGCCTCCCTAGCTACGAGCTATTTTTCCTTGTATTATCCTTTCCTTTTGCAGCGCTGAGAAAGGTGACCAGCTTTAAAAGCCTTTCACTTCCTGTAGCAGTTCTTGAACAATATTCAAAGCAATACTCAAGACAACACTCAAAGCGATACTCGAAACAATCTCGATGTGTGTGTGTGTGTTGAAGCAGCATTTGGAAACGTCCAGCACCACGGTGACATTTCCATCGAGTTTTCAGGGAATGAGGTTTGTGTAGAAAAACACAGAGCCTGATCTTACTACGAACTTCCCCAGCTCTAGTTCCTGTTTCACTGAGGGTTTCTTTTACGCTGAGGAATGAAACTTCATCTAAAATCCAGCTGACTTGTTGAACGGAGGGGAGACTTACCCTGCCAGGACAGAGATAACTGGTCTATTATTAGAGCCCATCATGCAGTACTAACGCATAAAGTGCCAGAACCATTAACCTCAAGTCGTTTCTCTTCTATAACAAGGATTAATTCATAGAAAACGCAGTGGGATGAAACAGATACTGCATTTCTATAAAAACCCAACAACGCTTCGGGCTGGGAGGGAACAGTACTGTGGCAAAGGGCACGGAGGTGGCTGGATACATTTGCCAACACCAAACTGAGAACTGCTGTAGGAGATGCTGTGATATGAATACGTACATAGAAAACATCTACTAATTGCTCACCTCTTTTTCATCACCAGCACGACCCCCAGAAATATAATGACGAACAGCAGGATGCCCGCAATGACTCCAGCGATTTTAACAGTGTGGTCGGTCTGCTTCTCAGGCTCCGGGTCCGGTTTTCGAGTGGCAGCCCCTGTGGAACCAGCAGAAGGAAAAGAGGAGGGAGAAAAAGAGTAAGGACGTTATTTCTTGCGACGTTTGTCCATTCAACCTTCCAATGTCATTAATCGGACGCAGGGCCAACAGATATCAACGCTTGGTCTTTTAAAGAAAAAACTCTGCTTCCGTATGCATCGACAGGAACATTATTCTTCATATTACCCCGTGACATTTCGCCAGACCGCGGCACAGGTGGGACACCGCTGCCTGCCCCGACCCTTTCAGAAGAGCCTCTTCACACATTTCTATAGTTTTTATTATCTGTGCTGGCTCCCTTTTCTTCCTGCCATTTAGAAACTTGCTAACAACACAATAACTACCCTGTGCCTTTATCCAAATTTCATTTGCTGGAACATTTTCCTCAATTATTTTTCATAAATGAAGCTGTAATTCCATAACATATTAGCTTAAACACCTGGAAAAGTGAGATAAGCTCATTTACCATGCGTTTTACCCGCAATTGTTTTTTACACAATAGACTTTTTTTTTTTTTTCTTTTTTTGCCTTTGGAAATCTAAATCTAGGTCACATCTGGTAGGCAAAAAGACTCCTCCTAAGCAATTTATTCACAAAGTGGGAAGCAGCTGATGATCACACCACTGGCACCCACATTTAATATCTGTTTAAATGAGATAACCAGTGCCTTACAGCAGCTACTGTCTTAGCTCTTCCAGCTTCTCCATTTAAAAAAAAATATAACGTCGTTTGTACTGTTTACTGTATAATGTGATGGAACGTCAAATCCATGTCTGTTGAAATATCCATTTCCTCTACTAAATGAGTTCGGGATGAAAAATGTTAAGGAAGCAACATCCAATTCACTAAACTGATTTTTTTTTTTTTAATGGACTTCCATTTTTTTTTTTAATCAAAGCGTGACAGTATTCATCACTTGAGGCACCAAGCCGTAAAGTGGACACGGGGATTTATGGATCACTTTCCTGCTACAGCTTTTTAGGGAAGGAAGACTAAAGCCTGAGTGAAGTGTAGTATTTTAAGATCGCATTCTTATCTAACTGGGTTTCACACCGGATTTTGAAAGGACCAATTATATTTTACTTGTTTCTTCACTTCCTTTTTTTTTTTTTGGAAAGAAAACAAATTATCGATCGATTTACAGGCAGAGTTTTTTTCTGAAAAGAACAATGAAAACAATTCCAATGTTTCTTCTCAGTTGTAGCCACAATGTTCTAAGATGGTGGGTACTTCTGAGTGGCCACCTCAACGCTTTTGGCCTCCATCTTCAAAACTGAAAAACAGGAAAAGCTGGCAATTTGTACTGCTGCCACAAAAGGTGATAAACTTCAATCAAAATATCTGGAACTAAGTGCAGGAACCAGGGTATTTGGAAAATTCTGGGCACTGTACTTTGCACGAGTCCTAAATCAGAGAAGATCACACTCAAAGAGCTGCTGCCTCAATGCTGACTCTTCATAGAAACACAGAATCGTTTGGGAAAAGGTCTCAATCATCAAGTCCAGCCATTAATGCAGCACTACCAGGCCACCACTAACCCACGCCCCTCAGCACCACATCTCCTTGGCTTTGAAACCCCTCCAGGGATGGGGACTCCACCATTGCCCTGGGCAGCCTGGGACAGCCCTTCACAACCCTTTCGGGGAAGACATTTTTCCTCAGGTCCAACCTCAACCTACACTGGCGCAACTTGAGGCCGTTTCCTCTTGTTCTGTTGCTCATTCCTTGGGAGAAGAGCCTGACCCCACCTGGCTCCAACCTCCTTTCAGGGAGTTGTGGAGAGCAAGAAGGTCTCCCCTAAGCCTCCTTTTCTCCAGGCTCAACAACCCCAGGTCCCTCAGCTGCTGCTCACAAGGAGGACCTCTCCTGCTCTAGACCCTTCTCCAGCTTCATTGTCCTTCTCTGGACCCCCTCCAGCTCCTCAATGTCCTTCTTGGAATGAGGGGCCCAAAACTGACCCCAGGATTCGAGCTGCAACCTCCCTAGTGCTTTCACTTATTTAACAGACACACTGTCCAGCAGGTAAATAATGAACCCCCAAGTTCATTAGCTAAAATAAAAGATGGCAGCTCACGCCTCTCTGGTTTCTGACAGGTAGATTTTGATCCGGAGGTATATTTATCACTCCCCACATAATTATTTCTTAGCTGGCTTTTAGGAGCCACACAGGTGGTTTCACTGGCCCCAAGGTGAGCTGCGTGTAAGGGAACCAGCAGCTAAGGCCAGGAGCTCTGAAATTCATTGTGCCCCTTGATAAACTGCGTTGTCAATTTGTGCTTTTAGTTTTGCTTGTATGTTTTTGAGAGGGATTTGGAAAATGACTGTTCTAAGTCCAAAACAACGATGCCGTGGTTTCTCTTTTACTCTGCTCTACTGACACACACTAAAAAAGCGGAGTGAAATGCCATCTTTCTTTACAGAAATACCATTAACTACACACTGTTGTATCATGATGTCATAGTCCTGGCGTTTTATTCTATTTATTATTGTTGTTTCAGCCAGTTTGCCCTGACATAATCATTTGTAACCTCCTTGATCACCCTAAAGCCTTTAACAATATATAGCTACAAGACCAGTGGAGTCTATAGCTGCAGTAAAATAGTCTGTTTTTAATGACAGACTGGATATTGTTCCTCAGAGCTGAGCTAAGCCCACTGTGTTTTCCTCACAACACTGGACCTAGTGATTTATTTGGGTTTGTTCCTTTTAGCTGGTTTTACTTTTAAGATTTTGGTTCTACCCTCGCAGGCGGGAGCCTGAGTTTAGGCCTTGCACAATAATCCCACTTCTGTTTTCTCACTGAGACTCTCCAGGCTGGTGGACTCAGAAGAATCGAGGCCACATTGACAGACAGACTGCAGTCCACTTATAGAACAACAGCAGCTCGGTGAAGACCAGTGAGTGCAGGACAGCTCGAGGGACCTGCTTAGGAAATGAAAGGACAAGGAAACGTTTCCTGCCAGTTTACAACAGATTAAGGTGCTGACTTTGGAAAGTCCTCGCTTGATGAGTGCTTCCTGCCAGAAATGAAAAACAGAGATACTCTTGGAGAGAAACCCCAAGGTGCCACAAAGCCCTGCGAACCATTTCCACGGATAAAGTGGAAGACAGCAACCCTTTGTTATTTACTTTTCTAAATACTCTCAGCGATTCCAATTTCCCTTTTACTTATTTATTGCCCATTCTTTGTGGTTTTCCCTACAGCAGCATTTAAAAGGTGAAATATCCTCTTTTTTTCTTCACTTGGCCTGATTTATGACTTTCCCTCCTGGGTCCCATTTTGTCCAGTACTTTGCAAGACCAAGTGGTATTATTTTTAAGTAGTATCCATGAAACGCCTAAAGATTTTATTTCACTTATTTTTGACTCTCAGACCGATTCCAGTAACTTTTTCTTAATATTGGAATCTCCTCTCCTGAAGTTTAGTGATTACTCAGCCACTTCTTGGCACCTCACCTCTAGACTGAGAACTAAATTCTATTCTAGTTGCTAATATTTAGTGTCTGCCATAGTGTGAATTCTTAAATTACTTCATGCAGTGAAATTTCTATTTCTGGACCATGAGTTAGAAGACTGGGTAAAAAAAATCCCTTTCTCTTTGGAGAGCTTCTAGTTCTGAGCAGAGATATATGGGCCTGGTGTTAGTACTGTAGGAATAACCCGGGATAATGGTTCTGCCACTTCCTTGGGTGGAAAATTTCCCTCTCTCACTCAGAAGGCGCAAGTGCCACGTTATAGATCAACCCCCAAACTTCACAAACAATAATCTTCTGTAGGAAGTTTACAGATGGAAAAGTTTGAGCAGAACTACTCCTCATTAAAATAGAAGTCAAGACTATTTGCTGAATGAACTAGCCAAGGAAAATATCACTCCTTAACTTACATGCAAGCGCTCTCCTGTCTTTCAACAGCAATGAAAATATTCTTTGGTAACAGAAATGGACCTCTACCAAACTGAACAAAATCTCTCTCTCCTCTGTTTGTAAATCAACAAATTTTGGACCTGCTTTTCAATCTTTCTCAGTCCCTTCCAAAAAAAACCATAGTTAGAAATGACTGAGCATTGTATAGAAAAAGAATGACCAATAAAATAACCCTGGCTCAATAGCC
Source organism: Coracias cyanogaster (assembly GCA_033124195.1). Classification (NCBI taxonomy): domain Eukaryota; kingdom Metazoa; phylum Chordata; class Aves; order Coraciiformes; family Coraciidae; genus Coracias; species Coracias cyanogaster. The sequence goes on from JAVSBS010011387.1 coordinate 10,601, forward strand.
TAGGAGCTGCTAGTTATGTTTTCAAAGACAGAAATAAGATTAAAGCTGTTAGGACTAAAAACTAGCTATACGTTGTTTTGTCTAAAGGGATCTTTAAAGAATCGGGACATTTCTCCTCCTATTTGAGCCAACAAATAAGCCCTGCCTTTAATTAACCGGACTGCTCTCATTCTACTTCTCCCACTCAACACTGACCAGAGTTGCTGCCCTTTTTACTTCCTTTCTGAAGCTTTAAGCTCTCAAAAGGTACCTGCTTGATAAGTCACTTGCAAGCCTCTTCCAGCCCGATTCCACTCCGAGGTGTTCCACTGACTGATGTAATGGATAACTTTGCAAGGCTTTACAGTAACAATAGAGTTAGTCCAGATTGTCCAAGCTTCCAGTCAAACTTGAGACTAACTTGTGTTGGTAACTAGCCCACGATTTTTTTATGCAGGCAGTGCGAGCCAACTATCGTATCTCAGAACCTACTTTTAACTTATTTCTGAGAGTGAGTCATGAAAACGAAACATGAAACCCCTGTGACAGTTGCACTGTGACTGAGTGGCAGAAAACATGCAAAATGGTACAAGGTAGAAGGGAGGCAGAGTGGTAGGACACTTCCTTGGAACCCCCGTCATAAGGATCTTCACTCCAAGAGGGACATTGAGGAGCTGGAGTGAGAGAAGGGCAATGAAGCTGGAGAAGGGTCTAGAGCAGGAGAGGTCCTCCTTGTGAGGAGCAGATTAGGGACCTGGGGGTGTTGAGCCTGGAGAAAAGGAGGCTCAGGGGAGACCAACTCACTCTCAACAACTCCCTGAAAGGAAGTTGGAGCCTGGTGGTGTCAGGCTCTTCTCCCAAGGAATGAGCAGTAGAACAAGAGGAAATAGCCTCAAGTTGCAGCAGGGGAGGTTGAGGTTGGACATGAGGAAAAATGTCTTCCCTGAAAGGGTTGTGAAGGGCTGTCCCAGGCTGCCCTGGGCAGTGGTGGAGTCCCCAGCCCTGGGGGATGTGGTGCTGAGGGACATGGTTTAGAGGTGACCTGGCAGTGCTGGGGTAATGGCTGAACTTGATGATCTTAAAGGTCTTTTCCAACCAAAACAATTCTATGATTCCATGATTCTATGATCCTATCACCCATGCCACAAAGTAAGAGTGAAAAGATCAGAGAACTTGGCTTTAAAGACTCTGCCCATGCTCTCCAAGGACAACACACAATTACAAAGGCTACTAGCATCATTACTCTGTTATTTGTATGATAGAACGATCTAGAAGCTCTACATGAGATTAGGAGCTCCAATCACACAGCTAGGCACACCGTTAAGCAATCTTTGCTGCCACAAACACACTATGCGAGCTAGGCTGCAACAGGCAGGTGCAGCAACCACTGGTGGGAGAGGGATGCAAATACCCGTAAGAAAATTCATTTACAATACCAAATAAATGAACACTTCCATCCTTCCCGCTCTTTTAGCTGGTATCACTCAGCATTTCCAGTCAGTAGCAGCAGAAACACATCTTCAAGAGTAATGTTTTTATGGTTGACATTGGTTAGGGCGTTCCAAGGAAGGAAGTCACATAAAGGTTCGTAAATATAAAGGTAAGAAAAGCATAGGTACCCAAAGTAAAGACCTGGGATAAAATGCAGTATGACAAAATAAGGAAGTACACAAACATCTCCGTGCTACTGGTAGGAAAGGAGGTGCTCCACAGAGGCTGATCCTTCTTACAGACATCAAGTCATCAACAGGAATTCCAATCCTACATCACAGACTGAAAAATACGCCCAGATGGGACAATACGTCCATTTGTCCATGTGTCCATTTTCCTCCAGAAAATGCCCATTTTCCTCCAGAACTTTCCTCAGCGTTCCTACCCCCATCTCTCCCACGACAGCAGAAAACTTTACCCTCAATTTTAGGCCCACGGCAGCATTGCTGGTGTTATGAAAGGGCAAGCCAATCCAACAGGCTTTCTATTTGAGTTTCAAGTTCATTCCAGACGCCAGGATTTGTGACTGTCTTGGAGAAGACCCAAAACACATCGGGATTTGTAGATGAAATGAATTACCACCCTGGCTAGCCTGTTTATACTGTAAGTGACTGGCGTGCAGTCCTCATCTGCTAGCCAGCGTGTGTTCTGCTAAAAAAGTCTTTGTTTTATTACTCCTGGTAGAACTCCAGCTCAGGCAGCAAGTTCTTGGTCGCTTTTCCTCATTGTTAGCTCCCACACCAGCGTTCCCAGCCCTCCTTCGGAACCGCGCTCCTTTTTGGTCCGTACGGCAGAAGTTACGCGGTGGTGTTGGGCAGGGTATAATTTGTGACAGAAGGGGGTTTTGATCAGTATTTTTTTCAGGTTTCTCTCTCTCCTCCATGCCTTGAGTATATTTGTTTTGCAAATGCCTCAGAGTAAGGTCTGCTTTACTTCTCTTCTTACAATATTTTTCCCTGGCATCTTTTGGAAAGGCTCATGTACAAACTGCTTTTTCTGTGGGGTAGGGATTATGTTTTCTTTCTTTTTTTGGCTGAGCACGGAAGCCATTTAAGTGTTGAAATAGATGTATCCCGATTTTCCCTCTTATGATGCTTTAGCTCTCACCAAATCTGGTTTCTGAATGCCTGGGAAGGAGGGCAAACAGCACTTCTATTTTAGCAGGAGAGTATCTTCTCTCTAATTTACGATCATCAATACAACACATATTGTTGTGTATAGACCTTCCTTTCCTAAAACAGATTTCTGTACTTCCACAGCACTCACTCGGTACACTGTTTATTTGGTGGGTTTTTTTGAAATGCAGGAAAAACCAGCCTTGTTAAGAGATCTACTCTAAGAAGGGACTATCAAAGTAAGGCTCTGCTGTGTAACAATAATTATGAATTATTAATTTTGTTTGCGGGATTTTTTATGAAAATGTAAATATAAGCCACAAACAACTGGATGAAAAGAAATGCAAAGAACTCCTTCAGTGATGAATACGACTCATTTAACCGGCTACCAAATGAACTGCATCTCTCACTGGTGGATGATTCATGTCAGTGCGTGTGAGCAAAAAGAATTTTTCTTGCTAAACATCTGTGTTTCTGGTTGTCGGGAATAATAACATTAATGCCTAAAACAAATAAAGTTCCCAGTTTGACATGTATCTTCTGGTCTCATTGCAATCTATTTTTTAATGGGATTTTAATCCAAGCTCCTTAGACTGGATTTTTTTGGAGACTGTGGTTTTGTTTTTTTTTTTTAAAAAAAGGATTTAGAGGAAAACAAGCAAGTAGCCTTGGAAAAAAGCTCGTTTGCTCCTTTGCAACAAACCCACCCGCTCGCTCTTTTTTCCCTTTTTCTCTTAATCAAGGAAATTTAAATAATTAAAACCCATACAAATTTTCCTCTCCAGTAGGCAGGCAAGCAGTTGGAAGCCCTCACTCACACTGGAAGAAATAAAAGTGTAAATCCTCGCACTTTAATAGCACTGAGATCATTAAGAGATGTTTAAAGTTTACTCAACAGGTACATCACAACCAGGAATTAACAACCTACACACAGACACCATCTATCTCCTTCTTGGAAATAAACCATTTCCTAAGGAAAAAATATAAAGTCTTTGGAACCTTAAGCTTGCAAGTGGCTCTAAAGGGTAACCCCGCACACATTTCAGTCTATTTTATGAAGCAAGAAGTCTGGTTACATATTTATGAGGACTCACTTTGCGTGGCCAAAGAAGCACATCACAGACCTCTATGTCAACACAAGGACAGGCCATGGCAGCCTATTTGTAAGACAGACCCCACCACTGAAATAAAAGATAAAACAGTTCTGACTGCTATGGGAAGAACAAACTGGGCTTCTTTACCCTCCTGCTCACACCAAAGGTCAACAGGACTTCATGAGATGCAAATTTCTGATCATGAAGGTTGACTGAGGAGCAATGAGAACATATTTGCATCAAGCCGGCTGTATACAAGTATGTCTCATACTGAATAAGGATAAGGAGGTCTGAGAAAGAGGCACCAACTGCTGGTGCCTCCGCACTTTGAAATGTAGGGCTGGTGACCAGCTGATGCTCTGCCAAAGAGGTCCCACTTGCAGCCACTGGAAGTGCAACAGCATCTTATAAATCTGACTTCTGTGAAGAATAAGTCCTAGAGGTATAACAGACAACCAGGGGAGCTTTCAGGTTGAAAACATTTGATTTTATGGTTCTCTACATAACCTCAAGCCAACAGTACTCAGGGTAGAAGAGTGACTCTCTCAAATTAGCTCTAAGAAAATGAAAGCATTCAGTCCAGATTGATCCTGTCCACACATAAGGCATCTTCTGTGCAAGTCAGCACCACTATCTAGCCACACAGAAGCAGTGGATCATTTATCATCACCCTCACCAAGGACATTTGAATTTCACCCATCACCAAGGACACCTCTGGTTGACTCTCATGCTTTCAACACTAGATCTACTCCTGAAACTATCCTGAAAAATGTCAAGAAATAACAGATGTCCTTGAAAGTTTATTTCAACTATCTTCTACAAACAGGAAAGGTGTGGATTTGAAGCCTGAAGAGGACTCCACCCTCTTTAGGGGAGGTAAAATGTGCTTTTGCTACTACTCAGCTGGCCTCCACCACGCAGGGGAGATGTGAAGTCGGATCAGAGTAGTGTTTCTGGAGCTCACCTACTCAGGGTGAAACTCAGCTACAACCAGAAGTTCTTAGCATGGACAAACACAACCGTTTTATTTTCCATCCACAAACACAAGGGATCACATCCAGCATGGGAACTGAGAAACCCGAAGCTACAGGTCAGAAGTTGTGGAGTGAGGTGTCATCTTCTGACCTTGCTGCCACTGAGGACTGAACTACAGGAACACTAATGAACCGTTCCAAACGGAAAGTCAGTGAAGACCTGGTTACTTGGCCATTAGGAGGAAGGGGCAACGGACAATGTAGTGTAGGAATCCCAGCAGTAGGTCTGCACATCCATGCAGGTTTTGGCCTCTACTGCCACTAGCTCATAGAGGAGGCTGACATTCCCTGTGACTTCACTACCAGCCGCCCTCCACATTGTATCTTTCATGAAGGGTTCTTCACAAGTCCTTCAAAAACAATCACACTCTCAGAATTTACTGATCATTACTCACCATCTACCTATTTTCTTGGAGGAAAGCACAACAGAGCTCACTCTGCTCAAAGACAGATGGAATTACACACGCAATGGCGCACGCACAAAGGGAAAAATTTATTTGTGATAGATTTCTTTAAAAAGCAGGAAAAAAAAAAGGCATAAGACTTCTCTTTTAAAGCATTTTCAGAGTCAACGCTGTTTCGGGACAGGAAGGTTGGCTAGAGGGACTGGAAAGGAGCATCGTCACAAGAAAGGAAAAATAATTCCACAGCATTCTAAATCTGCCTCTGTGCCAACGCAGCGTCGCGATTCTTTTGTTCGCATTTCAGAAGCGTTTATAGTATTGCCAACAAAAAACCTGTCCAAACCGAAGCTATGTTAGATGAACCAAGATTTTAGCACAGGGACGAGAATACCACACTCCCCTGCACGGTTATCACTGATTTACATTTCATCTCTCATATATCTCCTGTCGGTTTTAGGGCTTACAGGAAAATCTCCATCTGTCCTGATTAAGAATGCCTTAACTACCCATTTTTGCTCGCCAGTTCTTTTCATATCCCTGTTAATTATCGACGTTTTTACTCACAACCAGAAGCTGACTCAATGACAGCACACTGAAAGACACAAACCAGAACCTCCAAAAAGGTTTCACGAATACTTCGTTTGCTTCTGGACAGTGACAATTTATGATTTTCTTTTCTCTGTCTCCCTTTGTGTTTCTGATGCGAACTCCAAAGATGAAACAGAACCTCAAACTACTTGATTTCCCCTCTTGTCAGCTCGAAACCGCATGAGATGGCAACTGCCACTCACGTCTGTGCAAAGCCAACTCAACTTCCCCTTCCCAGGAGTTTTCTATTTGCACAAAAACTTCTTAGTGGTCAGCGGCAGCAGGACATCAGACCAAGAGAAGGAAACAAAACTCCAAAGTTTTGGAAAAACAGACCCGAAAATGCTCACATATACCTCAACGCCTTTCCCAGAGCTCTAAAATCATCAACTTTGGCAGTCAAAATTCCCAGTACCGCAGAAAAGGACGTTTTCCATCTAATGTCTGGAGACACAGCTGTTAAAACCTCATCAATAACCACAGTCGTGGCTTGCATAGTGTTATTACTCCAAGCAGACAAATGCAGCTTGGATATTTATTAAGATTTCGGCTATTCCAAGGAATCTAACCTGAGTGACTCGCTGAAACGTTATCTTGCCCGAGGTAGCATGTTCTGCATCTTCTGATAAAGTTGACAGCATTATTCTCCTCTTTGCTGTACTTCTCTATTTAAGCGTAAAGTATTTTAACCTGCCCACTAACACAGAAATATTCCACGTCATGCCACGTTACACGTTGGTTGAGCTCCCCAGCGACACAATTCCCACAAATGGCAGGTTATTCTACCCGCAACCGGGCCCACATTTTCTTTCAAATTAAAATTCTAATTGCTTAGCATTTTATGAATACAGTCAATAACTACAGATGGGAAACACTGAAAATCACAGGTTTTTTTTAGTTACTAATTATATCTCTGAGTTTCTCTCTCTCCCCTTGTCTCTCCTTAATTTCTCATTGTGGAACATGCAAAACATGTTCTGCTTTGAATGTAAAATTCAGAGGCTTTTTTTTTTTTTCATGCAGAAATGAAATAATACACAACCATGCTCTAAAAATTACCTTTTTGCTTTGTTTCATATTCTCTGCTTCTCTGTAGGTTGACATTTTTTTGGGTTAGGTGTGACCGGTGCTACACAGATGGCAGAAATTCCTCCAGTTTGTTAAGAACGTATCCTGGTCAGTTCATTCGTATTGCTATTTTCACGACTGGTTTTTATCTTTCCATTCTCTGTAATGACACTAAGGAAGGTGTCCTCCCTCCCCATCCAACCTCAAACAGCCTCACAGATACACACATATTAAGATTACACATTACTGAGCAAATAGATTATTTTTCAAGCTAGGATGAACCGGACTCATCTTTAGTGGCTTAAGTTAAATTTTGCTCCACTCTCCAGTTAAGTTCTGTCCATTCTCTTCAAGAAAGAGATAATTGACGCTGACACTTGGAATCATATCCTCCTCTCAGCTATGGACTGGAACACTCAAATTTCCCAATGAGCTGCACCTTTGAGGGATGTAACACAGCTCCTGCACCAATAACTACTAATTCCGTGGCAACCAACTTTGTAACTCCTCTGAATGCAAGACAAACAGTTCCTGCAGCTCAAGACATACCTAATTAGGCTACCTGTCCTTCCTAAAAGGCAGGGAAAGATTGATACTTTCTTCCAGGTCATGGGATCTTCTCTAGCTGTTCCCGTCCTAGGTCTGTAACATGGCTGGCTCTGGACATACCCATAGAATCATAGAACGGTTTGGGTTGAAAGGGACTTTAAAGATCATCTAGTTCCAATCCCCTGCCACAGGCATGAACCCATGTCTCCTTGGCCAACCATAAGCATCAATGGCCACCACAGAGCTGCTGGCATGACCCTCTGCAGTCTATCCTCCCTCCTCTCCTATTTACACAGGAGGGTTGAAAAGGTCCCACTGTCCCCAAACCAACAGTGTAAAAGAAGTTGAAGGGGAGGAGGTCCTCAACCTCTGATCAGAGCCTCTGGCTTTTCTCAGACACATTCAGAACTAAGGCTGCTAATTCATTTTCAGGAGAGCCTGTAGGAATTCTTGTTGTTGTACAACATGGAGTACTTAGTATCACTAACAGGGTGGGTGGCAGGAAGATGGGGCCAGTATCTTCTCAGTGGTGCCCAGTGATAGGACAACGGGCAACAGGCACCAACTGGAACCCAGGAGGTTCCACCTCAAAAAGAGGAGAAATGTCTTTGGTGTGAGGGTGTGGGAGCCTGGCCCAGGCTGCCCAGAGAGGTTGTGGAGTCTCCTCTGGAGAGATTCCAAACCTGCCTGGACACGATCCTGGGCCCCCTGCTCTGAGTGACCTGCTGGAGCAGGGAGGGTTGGATGAGATGATCTCCAGAGGTCCCTTCCAACCCCCACCATGCTGGGATTCTGTGATGGAGATATACAGAAATTAATTAAAGGATAATATAAGGACACAGAGAGATTAATATCCCTGCTCATACTGAACCACAGATCTTAAGTGGTTCCCTCCTGCTCTGGGAAGCTACTTGTTCCAATTTTATTATCGCCACTAGTTGCTGGGGTTTGGGAGCAGCAGCTTCTTTCTTTTTCCTGCATCCAAAAAGTTCACTACTTATTATAAACCTAGACGAAAAAAAAACCCAAATTTTACTTTTTGCCCCAAGAGCAGCTTATTTTTACAGCTGTTTATTCGCAGCATCCGAGCAATGATTCCTGTCATATTGAAGAACTCCAGTGCCAGATTCTTCAAGTTTGACTTGAAAACAGTAGAAAAAAGTGGTTCTTCTGCAATGATGAAGTCCCCAAAGAGTTACAAAGTTCACATCCTTAAATGGTGTAAAGATCTACAGCTTCTGAGATGCTGAAATCTCCACATCGGATCCAATTGAATGGACAAGCTTCCCCTCTCATGGGCAAAAACTGCTTTGAATGTCTCACCCAAGTGAAAAATATAATGAAGTCATGAACAAAACAGTCTGAAAATTCAGTTATACTTCAAATACTGCTGAATTTCTGTATGAATTCAGCACAGTTTTCATTCAAACATAAATAACACCCCTGGCTTTAAAAGAAATTTGCCACCCCCCGAAAAAAAAACCACAACAAAAACAAACCGAATACCTGTAATAGAATTACAAATTAAAATTTGGGAGAAAAACCCAACCCTAAATAGCATTCTGTAAGTCACTCATACAGAAAGGGACCAAAAGGTCAGTTAGAAAACCAAAAACCACCGGATAAATGAAATGGGCTCTAAGTGAATGTCTAGTGAATAAGCCACAAAGATTGGACACCGCTGACTTCCAACACTCAAACCTGAGCCAGCAGGATCCCAAGACTTAGTCACTGATCACAGAATCATTTTGGTTGGAATAGGCCTTTAAGGTTAAGTCCAGCTGTTGACCCAGCCCTGCCAGGTCACCACTAACCCATGTCCCTCAGCACCACATCTCCACAGCTTTGAAACCCCTCCAGGGATGGGGACTCCACCACT
>JAVSBS010011387.1:22233-52360 GCA_033124195.1 Coracias cyanogaster
ATGGTATCACAGGATATCAGCATGGCTGGGGTTGGAAGGGACCTCTGGAGATCATCTCGTCCAACCCCCCTGCTCCAGCAGCTCACCCGGAGCAGGGGGCCCAGGATCGTGTCCAGGTGGGTTTGGAATCTCTCCAGGGAAGAACTATCACGAGAAGAAGAAATTGCCTTTACAGCATGTTATATTATACTATAACTTAAGGAAAACTTCATTTTGGGTATTTAAGTGCAACTGGAAGTTCCCTTTGCTGCAGGCTGCAATGGGTTACTGAAGCAAGGAGTAACTACCAAGATGTTTGGGGCAAATAGCAGGTAACCCTATAAATGGAAGTCATCTTATTTTTGTGAGAAGGAAGGAAAAAGGAAGGACAAAGAGGAACTAATAATGCTTTGTTTATAAACTGCACCAGTTTGTAAACAGTTATAAACTGGTGCATAAACTGTTATAAACCGGTTTATGACGGGGTGGAGAAAATGAATAAAAGCAGAGCTGGCTTGAAAGCTGAGCTGTATTATCATGGTCTTTCTGAAAAGGGAGACCTTTCAAAATTGGTAACAATATTCAGGAATGCAGCCAAGATTTTAAGGTTTCATAATGCAAGAAGCATCATCTCCCACCTGAAAAAAAACCAAATTCCCATCCTGACTTCCCCACTGCTGGTTACGTATCACTCAAATGGTGTAAGAAAAAGGCGGTTTCTTGATCTCAAATCTAATTACTTTGGTGGTAAGCAAAGAAGTGAGGAAAAGGCACCGGACAGAAAATGCGAAATTACATTATTTAACAGTTACAGCTCTAGGGCTTGTTGTAACTACACTTAGCAGAAGTCCTATGACTTCTACAAAAAGAAGCCCTTTCACGTGTAGATTCTTTCCACAGGCTGGAAAGTTCCTCTCGTTTGAGGAAAGACTGAGATCCCTGGGGCTGTTTAGCTTGAGAAGAGAAGGCTGAGAGGGAATCTGATCAATGTTTATTAATATCTGAAGGGTGGGTGTCAGGAAGATGGAGCAATCAGTCTCTTTTCAGTGGTGCCCAGAGACAGGACGAGGGGAAACAGGCACAAACTGGAACACAGGAAGTTCCACCTCAACACGAGGAGAAACTTCTTTACTGTGAGGGTGACAGAGGCTGTGGATTCTCCTCCTCTGGAAATTTTCAAAACCCGTCTGGACACATTCCTGCCCTAGATGAACCTGCTTTGGTAGGGGGGTTGGACTAGATGATCTCTAGAGGTCCCTTCCAATCCCTACCACTGCGATTCTGCCTGGGAATTTGCAGGAGAAAAAGTGTGGTGAGAACGTGCATCGTTCCTTGCTTCCTCATGTCCGGTCCAACTTCTGTAAATCTCCTTTAAGAAAATCTTTGGGTTCCTCATGGGTAGTGCAGATACCACTACAGCTGCGCTGCCCTGAAGTCGAAAAGCCGCCTAAGGGACCATTACACAGCACGTCTCTGTAGAAAGATATTTATTCCTGTTGCCGTCATGAGGCCAGCCACGTGGGCTGGGCAAGGTTTTTTAACTCCCATTGTGCTTGTGGCCACTGCGGAGGAGAAAAATGCTTCTTTCCTTTTGATCACACAGTCTTTTGAGCATGAGAAAAGTGTTGTGAAATGTTAAGGGGGATTTCGGAGGCTTTTTAATACGTTTCACAGATGGCCATAAATGCTGTTTGCAGGTATCATTTGATATTTTCTTTTTAACTATATAATTAGTTTCTGGTGGAACAGATTTATTTTTTTTTTAAGGAAATAAAAGTCACAGATCTGACAGACAACCACAGGGTACCAAAGCTACGAGCCACAAAGCAACCAACCAAATATTTTGCTGGGTGTCCTGTGCTACCTGTGCCTCTGTTCCCCCATCGTTAACTGCTACAGCCATTCCCCTCTTGAGGAACAGGCATATCCCCCAGCGGTTCCTGTAGCTACCCAGTTTTGTATTAAAACAAATAAAAAACAAAATAAGAAAAACATTTAATTCACCATATGGAAAAATATAGAAGCTTATTTATAGAATCATAGAATCATTCTGGTTGGAACAGACCTTCAAGATCATCAAGTCCCACAGAATCTTGTGATGAAGAAATCAAAAACTTGTTGAAGATCAAGGATATGGAAGAGATGTTCTTTGTCTCTTCAAGGCTTTATTTGTATTCTCAGATAAAAAATGATTGAGCTATAAAAATATATGTGGACAGAGCTCCTGACAAGCAGCACTAAGAAGAACAAGCTAGTTCTGCCTGGCATAATCTAAACACGTTATTCTGGTTAGTTCCTATGTTATTATATAACACAAAGATACATGCAACGATATTGTCTTGATTGACACGGCAGCTTGGGCACTGTGGATCCCTCAACTTTATTATTGTAACACACACTCCAGAAATAAAAGCTATAGCAGATATGTCATCCTCTTAAGCTGAATCATTTTACTGTCTCTTATTGTCTATAGCAGCACCCAGATGCTAAGCATCTGAACTTCTTCTCACCCCTTAGACAACTCGCTAGAAACAATTCCGTGCTTCCAAAGTAATTATGCCAATGCTCTTGAGAAATGTAATCCCTGGAGGCATTCAAAAAACACGTAGACATGACGCTTTGGGACATGGTTTAGTGCTCATGGTAGTGTTGAGTTGACGGTTGGACTTGATGACCTTAGAGGTCTTTTCCAACCTTAATGATTCTATGATTTTATCACACGTTGAATGCTGATGGTCTAGGCCTAACTCGCCCATGTACACATTACACCAAACTCACCTTACATTCTACAGTTTCTAATGTCCTATTCTTCCGTTTGAAAAGAAAAAGGTTTCCAAATACCTTAAAAGCTTTATACGTGTGTTTATTTTCTGACAAAATGAAGAGTTTCTCCAAGTCCATAAAGATTTTCTGGTACATTCTGGACCAGCCTTCAAGCCACGCACAGCCTAACAATTGTCTCACTTGTGTAGTGAGTTTAATTTGACGATTAGATTTAAAAACCTTACAGTTGTGTTCATTCTCCTATGTTTTGTTTTAATGCTAGAACTCATGTATGACACAATTAAAAAGGAATCCATTTTATGTCTTTAGTTAAATTTTTTGCGTATTGAAATGTTGCCAGACATTCTTCCCAACATTCTGCAGTAAAAAGAAATAATCCATTAATATAAGATTTCTGTTCTAACTTACACATGCAACTCTTGAGCCTAAATTACTCAGGAATTCTAATGTCTTGATCTAATTACACAGGAAAAAAATAAAGAGGTGCACAGATAGATATCTATATTCATACTATCATTTAATTTACGGATGGAGCAAGGCTAGGTCTCTTTACAACATCAGGCTCGAAGGAACATTCCACAGATCACACACACAATGGGCACATGCAGCGGAGTTGTACGTACAGGGATGCGTGTGGAGGTTTTGGTGCCAAGCACACAATTAAACTTCATGGAGCGGAAGGAAAAAAAACAACTAATGAATGAAAAGAAACTTTTAACATAGAGAACGACTTGCGAGCAGAGAATGAAGAAACCATCAGGGAAAAGGAGCCAAAGAAAATGAGACAAAATGGGCATGATGACTTGTCTGTACTTGAAGATCTGACCTGTTAGTTGGTCGTCGCCTGCGGCAGGGGCGATGCGAATGTATGGTGTTGTAAGCTGAGTCACGATTATCGCAGCTAAGGCAAAGGAAGATTTCCAGGTCAGCATGCATGAGGGAAAAAAAAGCCAGACTGAAGCTAGGCCAGCAAGAAGAATCTCGGTCAATAGTTTATCGTCTCAACTTCTTACAAAGAAAAACCAAAAAAACCTCAAACACCACGTTCCTTTGCATCCTCCGTTGTTAGTTTGGTTATTCTGCAAGTTAATAAGCTTCCGTACGGGACTTTCAACCAGGAAGAGGACTCAGAGCACATTATCTACATGTAATGTATTTGAGGAACCTGGAGACTCTTTGGCTCTGCTCGCCACAGCACCGGGCTTCCTCAGCCAGAGTCAACCGCTTATTCAGATCACTCCCAACTTCACCAGCTAAGTGGAACTTGCTTCACTTTTTGTTCTCCTACCTCATAATAGCACGTTTTTTTCCTAGAACTCTTTTTAAAGATAATTTTCGTGTAAAGCATTTTTGAGCTAACTAAGATCAATTTTTCTTATACCCAGCTGGCTCCTTGTTCTGAAAACACGGGCACTACACACATGCTGAACCTCCAGCAGACAGAGGAGGAGAGCTGGCACACTTTTAGTGACGTACGTAACTGAGGTCTGAGTTCCAAGTTCACGTTTTGCCACTAAGACAAGAAAAAAAGCTGAAAAAACCCAAATTGTTTGGGGCCTGAAGTATTCAGACTTTTCTGTCAGAGCTGTAACAATCACTGACTGGTAGAGATAACCATTAGCTTACATTAATAAAATCTTATATTTCTTTGTTTGCCAGCAGTTCTGTGATCGCCTCTAAATGGTTAAGCACACTATGATACATATATATTAAGGAATATAAAAAAAAAAAATTAAAAGGTCAGATCCAACATGATGCAGCTGGAGAATGATGCAAAGAAAAAATATTGGAAAATTAAGGACAAAATTATATGAAAGATCGCTCATTTACATAGAACAGCCTGGGTGCTATTAGAAATGTGGCAACGAGTGAGGAAAATAGATCATCTACCATCTGCAGACAATTAAACTCAAAACTGCTGCTGCATAATATTTTGAAATATCCCTCTGCAACACTGAAATGCAGTGTTGATAGTAGCTGCTAGAGCACTGTTGCTACTGGATTTAAAATATTATAATATCCTTTTCTCTCTCATAATTAATGAAAGCCTTCCAATATTGCAAAATTACAACAATGATGTCTCCCTCTCGAGAACTGGATTCCTAGGAGATAACCACGATGCTGCCATCCAGACAGTGCTGTAAGTCATCTCAGGAAATATAGTCTTAATATAAATCACAAAACACCACAAAGTTGATAGCAATAAACTTGGGGGAGTTTTGGAATGTTTTCAACTTTGTCTGCTGAGATTTTACAGTCGTTTCGCTTGTAGAAAGAGTAGGTATATGAAAGCCATATTTCAAGCAAAATACGACAACCTTTATTACCACTGGTACAAAAACCTCCTCCTGACTTTTGTTTGTTTGTTTGTTTAATTATCTTGTCAAAAATAATGGGAGTGGAAACCCTGCAGTCTCCACATTTGTATATACACCAAATAGTCACCGAGGTCCTCGAAGCCTTTCTCTACAGAAAAGGAAGGTCAGAAGACTCCGCATCACAGGAATGTCTGATCTTTCTCCTAGCAAAGTCAGCGGCAAAGACTTCAGCAGAAGCAGAGGAGAACTTTCAGCTCTACAAACCCCAATAGTTTGATCCTAAATTACACTCGTTGCAATCAGGATTTTTATATGATCTCTAAAAGAGCACATTTAACAGAGGTTTCAGTTGTAAAAATGCAATGGGCATAAAACAGGCGCGTTGTTTGAAACGTTACAAATTGAGGTGGTTTAAAATATACCCGATGGAGTAAGAAAGTATCATCCAGCCATTGACCCTACACATGCATGTGACCCAGCAGTTGAGCATGCTTGACAATGAGCACATGCACCATTCCTGATGACATCAACTGGAGGGAAAAGTGAAGTACCTACTCAAAGGTGCTGCTGCACCTGGGGCAAGGACACTCCGTGCCTTTATCTTACACTTATTTATTTTTATTTTAACAAAAACCACAAAAGCATACGGTGGGCCACAGAATGAGCACTGCAAAACTCAGTGATAAAACAGAATCCCAATGACCTTAAGAAGGTCTTGAGGGCACCGACAACTGTTAGATTATCGGGAGTTGGGAAAATTAAAGAAAATACAGCTAGCAAATGATATAGCTATGCCCATGTCAGGTTCTGAACTCCCATATTGGTCCTGGGAGCAGAACTTCAAACAGCCTGACCACACACCCTTAGCACAGACCACGAGGTGGCTTGGCCAAGCTCTGCTGCTACAGTGGAGCAGCTTGGAGGTTGCCTTGGGTGACCTGCCAAGGCACTTGGTACAATCCCCAAATTCCATGGGAATGGAATCGCAGAAGCTTTCAAGACAGCAGCGGACAGTTGGCTGCACTGTCCTGCTTGTTTTACAGGGCATCCTTGATGGCCCAGGCCTTTACTCAGTAAAATACTTTAAGACAGAATAGTTGTGACGTAGCCAGTGAGATTACTCTTTGTGCTCAAAATTAGGTACATAACTGACTCGATTCGGACCTAAAAGCAAATGATCCTAGACTACATCTGCTAACTCAATGGCCTACACAAGGTTGTGGGTATTTTCAGGAGCAGACCTTAATTTCAAAGAAGATGGTACCAGTTTTAGAGACGAATGGCCTAAAGCACTTCTATTTAGCTTTAAAAACCACCGAGCCTGAACTCTGAAAGATAACAGAAGCCCAGAATGCCAACACTTCAGAAACGTTATTAGCCGTTGTACTGGAGAGCGTTCGCAACCTTCTTTGTAAGAAGCACCGCGATCAACAGATGGACGCAATGAGCACATGATGCAGCTTAAGCAGTTTACTGTCTAGTAGCTACAGTCACAAAACTCCGTGGAAAACGGTGCATGTCTGTAAGAGATCAGGCACCGCCGTCAGGACAGGCTTTGTTTCTTGGGGTACAGACAATGGGCATGTTCTACCAAGCTGTCTGGGGGGTTGTGGACAGAACAGGAGGTGACCGGAAGAAGACAATTCTCTGCCCTGCCCCACTGCAGATGTGGTGGCTTCTGACCTACAGAGGTGAAGCATGTCTGCTATTTTTTCAGTCATATGTGGCAAGTCCCCAGAGGGCACAGAAGTCTACTTTTCTCTCAAGTCTCTCGTATGTTTGAGCTAAAGGGAAAAAATCTGTATGGAGAGGTATGATTAATGTCATAGTAAACCATGTCATGGTCGCCATTTTATTTTAAAAAAATTCATAAGTTTTGAAATACCACACAGAGATGCAGTTTATAAGCATGGAAATCAGTGCTTCACAGAAGCCCCCCAAGAAATTTTTGCCCCAGGGACTAAAAATGCCATTGAGGACACCTCCGGTTCCAAAGCCTCCACAACCACCCCTCACGTTATTTTACAGGCTTCACAAAGGTCTTATGAAGAATTCGGAAACATGCTTTCAAAACAGAAAGGTATGGAGGTTTGTTTAAAACAAAAGCTGCATTTCTCGCATCTCCATGGCCAAATGGGTTAGCTCAAAGTAGCCTGTTGCTATGGGAGCTATTCCAATCCATCAAGTCACCCTCGCTTGTCAAATGAGATAGCAAGATTTTTTCAGTCAGTGAAGTAATTGAAATAGTTGAATATCCATTAGCGATTAGGAATACAAATCTCCAAATAATTTAAAATCCGTTCCTCTAATAATCTATTACGATTTCTGAGGTAATGTAGTCCACTCCTGGTATGACTGAAGCTACCAGAAAACAACACCACAGGATTCCACTTGAATCTGGAATTAATCTCTCATCTTGGGTTTTAGTTTGGATATTTGAATGTTTTCTACGGTTTAGTAAGCCAGCAGTTAGTAAACTGGAATTAAATCTACCCGGTTTGGAAAAATACCCTCAGGAACCAGTTCAGAAAGCCATAAAAAAGGTATTTGTCACGTTAGGGAGGATCCAGCCTTCCAGCAGAGGCAGCTGTATGCTAACTTCTCTGGTAATTTTAAGGAACGAGATTTTCCTACGTCCTACTTAGATATAGGGGTGGTGGTGGTGGAATTGTGAAGTCTACGTGTAAAGGAAATCCTGGTGGAGCCAGCTACGTTAGGGACAGTCACTGTGAGCCATGCACGATCTGCTCACAAGGAGCGGTGACACAAGGGTGAAGTTTCATGCTCCTACCAGGTGCCCAGACTACGTGGTAGTAGTACCTGTCCCTACTCACAGCAGCACTTCCTTTCCTCTTCCTCTATCTCCAAATAATCCTACCACCCCTTCACTTCTTTTTCAGGCTTTGAAGTTGCCACCAGCTAGAGGTACTAAAAAGGTGAGACCACAAAGTCACAGCCAGGTCTTCACCTCCGATGTTAAATATATCAGCAGCATGTTTATCTTTTCCTGCTTGGGGCTCAAACCTACAGCTTGCACTGTCTCAATTACGTAAACTTGTCTCACAAACGGTAGTATCGTTGTGCTGACAGTCCAATAAAGATAGCTGATCTCTACCGTGAAAATGAAGAACATGATTTCCCTACTCTTCTTTTACAAAGCAATTAAGATAAGATAATTGCTCACGAGCAATGGGTAATTTTTCACTACGGATGTGCAAGCTGCTAGTATGTGCTCCGCAACGGGCGATTTTACAACTCTGCTATAGATAGAAAAGACAAAAATATTTATTGCGAGATCATATAAAAACCCACGGAGTATGTTTGTAAAGTCCTGCGTTCAGGCGGACAACTAAAAATGAGTAATCCCTTTATTATGAAAAAAACAAACAAACAAACAAACTTGCTAAATCTCAGCTAGAGACGCAAGCGAAGCGTTTTAAATTCCGCAGCAGGTTTCGTTGCTGCCTCTCAGCAATATCAAAGAGTTCTGCAAGTTTGCGAGGACCACGTGAGGGAAAGGTCAGCAAGCTGAAATACAGAAGACACGACATAAGATGAACATACCTTTTGTGGCTACCCTGACGCAGTCGATTTTGGTTTCCTGTGTCAAATAAAGAGGAAAAAGGTCACGTCTTGTGTTTCTAAGCAAAGGAAGTCATCCACGATTCTATTCTTAAAATAGAAAATGTCAGAGAAGTGTTCATTTAATGGGCCTCGTTACATATTTATCTGCTTATTAGGCAACGCCGATGTGCTTTCATAATATGGACAAACACCGCCTGGGTAGGGTACGTAAACATTTCACTTAAGAGTCCTCTAAGAGTAGAAAATATGTGAAAGATATTCACAAGAGCACAGGCAAGCGTTCAGCTTTTTTACTTTGGCAACGCAACGACCTTGGGAGATTTTTCTTTTTCTTACAGATAGTCCGAGGCATCACACTAGACAATTTTAGAAAGAAAAAATAATCAATGGTGTTTCACATTTCTGCACTCTCGGCGCACTGTGAAAGAGGGACCATTATGGTTTCTGGCAGAAAACATTTCCAGGCTGTCAGCACAGACAGCCAAAGCTTATCAAGAATTGAAGGGCTCTGGGTAGGCCTGTCCAGGAAATGAAAAACAATTCCGAGAGGAATTAGTCCGATGAAACATGATCTGCAAAGACCTTTTTACACACTTTTCATTTCGGTTCCATCTACTTATTTTTCTTTTCCTGTTTGCAGAATGCTGGGGAACCGGGGGGCGGGGGTGGAAGTGGTTTCTAATTCAGGCAGGGCAACCACATGAGAAACTGGGAGTTCAAGATGTTACAAACTGTGGTAATGGGACTGGACAGGCCATGTCAGATGCGTGAGACCCCACAATCAAGTTTGGCTTAAACTTAACAAAAGAAATCACAACGCTCCTCAAAGCAAGAAAACAAACAAAAAAAAAAAGAAAAAAAAAAAGCCAGTCAAACCCACTCACTGGATAATAAGACAATAACTAGATAATAAGGCGGAATAACGCCTAGCGACTACTGACAGTGGTTTTCCCTCCTCCTTCCTGCAACCTTTCATCATCAAGCTATATCGTGTTAGGAAAATTATTATTTTTTTTTTAAATCAGTGCGTTAAATTTCATGGTTACTTCACTTCCTCATCAGCAAGTCAATCCGGGATCTCGCGAGCCGGTGCCAACCATTTTATTGACACGCAAATACTCCATCAACGTGTCCCAAGACTTACCCCATTGGCTCGGCTGGCGGCTTGGAAATAGATGCTGTAGCTCTTGTGAGGCAGGAGAGGAGTGTTCCAGAAACCACTGTAGGTTTTGTTATCGCCGACAGTAAAAGGCTGAGCAGCTTGTAAACTGTTGGCTGGAAACTCTGCGGCGAAGTAGTACTGGGAATTCAAAAGCGAGGCGTTCTGGAAATGAATGGGCACGGGGTAGCACTTCAGGATTTCGGTTGTCTTCTTGGTCCTCCGCGGGCGTTCTTCTTCAACAACGATTTGATAGACGCTACGAGTGGAGAGAGGAAAGAACAAGAGAAACCCCGGGGTTATTTCAAGGCTCCAGGAGACAGCTCGTTCTGAAAGCGTAACAGTATTTGTGAGGAAAAAAAGAACTGTTAAAAGCAAAGGATGCGGGAAGAAAATGTCCTTTCATATTCAGGTGTTGGAATTTGTGGAATCAATTCAAGCTCTCCACCAAATTAATTTTATTTATGGAAAAAAAACCCCCTAAATTAGCCGTACATGCGGCAGCTTTTCATACAGCAAACGCACAGAACTCTTTCTTGGTTGAAGCCCTGTACTGGAAAAGCTGGCTTGATTCGTGTGAAAATGGAGATTTAAGTATTGTTTTGTTCACAGAACTAAGTATAAAGCTATAGATTCCATTTTCTAATCTGTTTATCTTGTCTAAACGCAACGAAATGGGTACTAAGATAAAAACGCAGAAATAAATTACAAAGAGGCGGGGAAGGTTATTTGCTTCACTGTTGACATCAAAACTCTTTATAAAAGCACACATAGAGTCAATTACAGCCTTAAAATTTCGCTGGCACGTTGGCTGCGACTGAGCAAGAATAAAACCCTTTTTTGACGGAAGTTATTCTCACTCAGAAAAGCACTTCTACATATCTCAGAGATAACCGTGTTTTTAAGCGTTTCTGCAAAGCAATCGCTTGCACTTGCATTCCTTGCTGTGCTGGGACCTACAGGGCCCAGTCCACCCCTCTCCACTGTAAAGGTGCTGTGGACATTCAAGCAGGAACAAAGAAATTGGGATTTCTGCTGTGCCTGCAAACAGAGTAATCATCCTGCCCTCGCGGTTGCTGTAAAAGCCTGAGTCAGTGCTTTCAAATCTGTGAAGAGGGAGGTCCAGGTCTCTAAAGAGGACCAGCTTGCAAGTTTATTGCTTCACCGGGGACCCGTGATTCTTAATCATTATTTGCCTTCTGGAGGCTTGAATCCCCGCTAAGCAAGTCAGTATCAGTAACTGATGTTAAAGCGGCAACGTGTCCACATTTTTACGCCTATCTTTCGTCCAATAACAATTGATGAGCCTGCGAGCTGGTAATTCATGAGAGCAGCCATCTCTGGGTAGGGTGTGTTTCTTAAAGGCGAAATATCCACACGCTCTTCCGACATGTCGTTCCTCTTTGGGCATCTGGAGGTAGATGATTGTTTACAGACGATTCCGCCCAAAATACAGGGATGCTTGGGTCGGACCTGCGCAGGTCTCAGTCTGGACTCAACAGGGCTTAGCTCTATCACTACACAGCTCTGGCTATTCCCCTTCTGAAGGCAAATCTGGTTTAGAAATAGATGCGTTTGTGCAGTCACCAGGCCAGCTCACAGCCAGCGAGCTCCTGCACCTGCTGGGGTTCTGCTAGACCCACGCTGCTTTGAGCTCTCCAGCTCTGGCACTCTCTGGAGCTTTACAAACTCAGTGCACAACCAAAATAACATCAGTTGAACTGCTCAAGGCCATGTTGGTTGGGGCTTTGAGCAATGTGATCTCGTGGGAGGTGTCCCTGCCATGGCACAGGGGTCAGAACGAGATGATCTTTAAGGTGCCTTCCAACCCAAACCATTCTACGGCTTCGTGACTCTGACAGCACAACGCTAGGTCTGCTGGGCTTTCATAGCCCAGCATCACCAAGAGTTTCATCTGTTTTTTCACCAGACCTACTGCTCATGTGCAGCAGGCTCCACTCACTATGTTTTTAAGATCTAGCATCTCTGGCAAGAGATGCTGTACCTCCCATGCTCAGAAAAAATGCCCAGAAAGGTAACATTGAGAATGCTTAATATCTCTTATTCTGCCTGATGTAGACTTTCATCGCTTTAGATTCAGTTAATGTCAAGACATTCAAGTGTCTTAATGAAGAGGTCTATACATCTGTAAACTCCCATCACTGTAAATGTAAATGGAGGTCAATACATGGCAACTTTTCTTTGATTCTATGAGAATCGATCCGCAAATCTAGCCATGAGAAACCTACATTACAACCTTGTGTGTTCTCTTCCAAATCACGGTTTGACGTGACTTCAGCAGTTAATATCTGAGAACAAAACACAGTTGCTTAGAACTGGGATTCCAAGTTACTTTGAAGAGTGTGTTGCCTCCTCTAACTACTAATTTACAGTGAATCTACAATAAATGCCATTTGTGAATTTAAAAGGAGTATTCAGAAAAAAGTAGATGATGTAAACATCTGTTCTTGTAAGGCAGTGAAGTTGGATACAAGTGTTTAGCTTGGAGAAGAGGAAGCTGAGAGGAGACCTCATGGCCCTCTACAACTACCTAAAAGGAGGTTGCAGCAAGGCTGGTGTTGGTCTCTGCTCCCAAGTAATAAATGACAGGACAAGAGGTAATGGGCTCCAGTTGCGCCAGGGGAGGTTTAGATTGGATGTTAGGGAGAAGTTCTTTACTGAAAGAGTGGTCAGACGTTGGAACAGGCTGCCCAGGGAGGTGGTGGAGTCACCATCCCTGGAGGTGTTCAAAAAACGAGTAGATGTGGAGCTTCGGGACACGGTCTAGGGGTCAGGGAGATGTTGGGATGAAGGTTGGACTCGATGATCTTAGATGTCTTTTCCAACCTAAATGATTCCTTGATTCTAATTGCCTAATACCACAGCAAAGATAAGAACCCCTCAATTTCACTAAAGCATGATGGACAGGAAACTAAGTTATTTGCCATCAGGGGAGCATTGTAACCTTTTTATTGCAGCAGTACTGAATATAAGATGGACTTCAGACCAGACAAGGTAATATGACCTGTTTCAGTATGGGTTGCAATGAGGATTCTTCTCATTTTTAACCCAGTAATTAAAGTTTGCAGGTATTTTAGAAACAAACCTGCCATTAAAACGCTCCTTTTCCTCTGGCAAGTTCATGTTAGTCATACTACACGCACGGCTCCCTGCATATTACGCTTTAAACGCCTGCCATCTATTCATCTTCAGCTACATTAAAGAAAGAACCAAGTTGACTGGAGCAATTTCAAACTCAAAATGCCTTTTCATCCTTACTCCACAAGGCAAATTAGATTTGCGAGCATCTAGACCTCAAATCTATTTGCTCTTTAATAATTCAAGTGCTGAAAGGTCAAGCAGCTCTTTTCTGCTCCCCTTTATCAAAGTCCAAGTGCTAATGAAAAATAACTAAATCCTATCTGCTGCCCAATTTCCACCCGCTGCTGTTTCGCTGAGGTACGTTAACACATTAGAAGCACCTGGGTCAACGGAAACCTGATGGAACTTCATGAGTGATACGTTTTACATTTGTACAAACGAGATCATCCTGCTAATGATTTTTGCAATATTAGCCCCAATTACCATTCTAATCTGAAAGCTTCCTCTCGTTCCTACTATTAAAATCGCTTCCTTTGATAGGTAACAGCTGAATTGCCTGCTCTGGGAAGGGCTCGAGCTCAGTGAACTGAGCCAGCATGGCACCAGGACTCCAGCGTTTCTCAGATTTCCTCCTTGTTTCAAGTTGTATTATTCCTTTTCCACACTTCTACGTTTCAAAGAATAAAGTCTTCCTAGGTGTAATCCAAATAAAAATAAAATCTACAGCGAAAGGTGCTGCAAGCGTATCGGCTGGTGGTAGAACTTAGAGTGGTCTTTCTGAGGATAGAAATGTAATTTAAGTTTAATTCAGTTCTACTATAAAATTCCAATGCTTTGGCAACAGAACCCAAAATCTACTCTTATATAGACTGGCGCTTACTGTTGCATCAAGAAAGGAACACATGGGAAATATTTTTAATTTAGGATTCAAGTATTTCAAATTTGGAGATTCGGTATCTAGGGGAAAAAAAAGGTATCTGGGGAAAAAAATAAGACAAATCTTAAGCTACTTTTTGTTTTAACAATTCCAAAACATTTCTAAACTTAAATGATCATGCAGAGATACAGATCTGAACATAATAAGGACCGTAATTTTGGTTAGAAACTAGACAGACCAGGCTTCTCAGATATTTACTGAGAATGAGTTGCTTAAATTAAACTGGTCTGTCAACGTCTGCTAAATATATCGATTCTCCTTAGACTTGAAAAAGAGACATGAAAGAAGAAAGAAAACATGTTAACACAGTAATCAAAGATGCTAAGAATATTTAGACAAATGGATCAAACAATTAAAAAGAAGATTTAAGTGTCTATCTCCTCTAAAGTACATGAATGATGGGTTTTAGTAACTTGCTGAATCAGGACATTATTCCGAGCTACTGGAATGCAGTAACGTTTTAATTAATCAAACTCTCATTCAAAGTGACAGACGCATTTTTCCGAGAAAAGCCTATGAGATACATGCATGGACTTCAGGATTCTTAATGCAAAACTCCTTAACATGTACAATCTAGGTATTTAGCCATTCAAATTTATGAATTTATAATTGCACCTCCACCAAAAGTAATTAAAAACCAAAACCAAAGGGGAAAACAAGCTTGATTTCTTTATTATTGAAATGTCAGCTCTGTTTTTTTCACTCTTAAACAGTCTTGATGCTTCACCTAACTGAAGTCACAAAGCATTTCGAAAAATGTATTTTACAGAAGAAAGATGGCCTAAGGACCCGAATCTGGACCAAGATAATCTGAATTTGTTTCCTAGTCTGTGTGTGATCCTGCCCACGGCAGGGGGTTGGAACTAGATGATCTTTAAGGTCCCTTCCAGCCCAAACCATTCTCTGATTCCATGACTCTATCTTTTCTTATGATCCTTGTAAAAATAGTTCTATTACGATGACAATAATATGGTGACACTGTAGAGTCCGAGTTGAAGTTTTCTGTTTATTCAAGTAAGTCTTTCCTTGGTCTGATGTTTTAATATAAACATATATAATGGGTACTTTTTACAGATCTATCTTGACTCGCATGCTTGCTTTGTTTTAATGCTAATAGATTCAAACAACAGAATAACCTTTAATCCACATACTGACCATTAATTCAGTTACCTGTTTCCACAGCCTGACTTTACCTACATGCTCGAATCACGTCACTGCATTCTTCTACTAAAATCCAATAGATTTTATCCAAACACCCAATAGATGGCAAAACTAACAAACCCCCAAACCACCTTGTTATACCTCAGTTTTATGCCCATGAAGAACCTGATTGCTTAAACCACAACAGTCTACAAGGTCCCCACAATTTCACCACGACTCGTGTAGACACTGGAAGCTCTTCCATCATACTGCCATTTAAAGCAGAAGCACTTTAAAAACCTACCAGTTTTATTCATGTTTTGTGTCCATACCTTCATATATCTTTGCTCCTTATACGTTATGTAACAAGTTTATTATTTAACACTGCTTTTTTTTTTTTTTAAAAAAAAAAGACCATCTTTGGACAATTCTTTGATATTATCTGCAACATAACGTCATCTCTGTCCTTGGTTGTCTCTGACATGTTTATAAGGTATCCGTATGGATTAACATTGGAGATTTTGATCTCTTTCTTCCTGCCGTTACATTGCACTAGATTATTATAATTCATCCTGTAACTTAAAATTCTACAGGACTGGAAATGATATGCAAACCATACCTTGGAATGGAAGAGGGAAATTACTTTTTAAAGGACAGGAATTAATAATTTAGTTAGCAGGCAAATAGAAGGCTACAAGAAATTGCCACTAACTCTCCTCCTACTGAGCAAGAGTCTGTATATTTATTACCGGTGGCATTAAACAAAGGAGACTTGGAGATTCTGATTAGACACAAGAGGAAAATTTTTTATGAGAACATTAGCCATTGGAATAATCTCCCCAGGGAAGTGGTGGAGTCCCCAGCATTGGACACTGATGATTCAGCCAGTCAGGGTGCTGGGCCAGCTTGTCTAGACTGTGTTTTTGCCAAGAAAGGTGGGACCAGATGATTCTTGAGGTCCTTCTAACCTGGTATTCTATTATTCTTGTCCAAGCATTAGAAACGAAGCAATCTGTATCAGTTCGGATCATTTTTTTTTTTCTTTCTGAATCAGCATTGTTACAGGTGGGATAGGGATTAGATCAACGACTCCATAAACTTGGATTTTATGGAGCAGAAGTAAGGCCAGGGAGGTTTTGGTCAGTAAAAGAACAAACGAGTATGCCTACTAATGATGGCCTCTCTAGTTCAGGAACATTTTATCTGGGAGAGCAGAGATTTTCTGGGCTTTAAGCAAAATACAGCCTTGCCTGCTATAGCTTCTAAACCGAGAAAACAACGGAAGAAGCTTAAAAAACCCACCTTGCATGAACACAAGGTTCAGATATGAAAATACAGAATTCGGAGTAAAGAAAAACAAACAGACCAAAACCTCCAAATGAAGGCTATTGTGCCAATGCCAACAAGGCATCGTTAAATTATGGTTTAAAGTATCATTAAATACTTTAAAGTACTGTTAAATTAGTTGCATTTTAATTATTATTTACATTATTAATTACATATACTTTATTATGTTATATATATAGAAATATATATAAAACCAGAATATATATTATATACTTATTTTATAGCATTATAAACAATTAATGATAATAAAGTGATTTTATTAACAACTACTGTTAAAGTAATACACTAAGTTCTAGTTAATACTGAGGAAAAAAGGTCAACTCGGCAATTCTGCAATAATTTTGGCAATACGGAAGCAACCAAAATTCCTGCAGCTGTTCACATTTAAGTGCTTGACATACCAGCGTTAAAGGTGCCTTTTATTTTTGCAAGCAGAGTCTTAAATCCCTGTAACTTTCCGTTCGCATTTTTACTTGAAGTTAGGAGATTTTCTGCAAACAAAAGTTCCACAATCTTCGGCAGGTTTCTAACTCTGGGGGACAGTTGGTGCTTCCAAAGTGCAGGAAAATGACCCACACTTTGTGACAGTAGCCTGGTGGAACTTGGCTGGATTGATTTCTCCATCCCTAGAGGTGTTCAAGGCCAGGTTGGACGGGGCCTTGGGCAACCTGGTCTAGTGGAAGGTGTCCCTGCCATGGCTGGAGAGGTGGAACGAGATGATCTTTGAGGTCCCTTCCAACCCAAACCATTCTATGATTCTACTTCCACACCTGGCTTTATTTACTGGCTTTGCGAGTCAAGAGATAAACCCGGTTAGATTCTCCAAGGCAGGATCTGTCGCCCTTCTTAGGAAACACTATTAATGGCACCTGAAATTTCCAGCCCATGGGAAAAGTCAAACTGGAGAAAGCCACAAATCTTTAGGAATCAGACCTGTAGCGAGCACAAGAGGGACTAATACTATACAGCACCTCCATTGTCATGCAAGGAGCCCTATTTTGGAGATCAATCACAGCAGAAATACCTAAACAGCTGTAAAAGAGGAGATAAGAGAGCTTAGCTTCAGCCCCTGGAGATCCTGCCAAACGCAAACTCTCAGGTGTCGTAACACGCTTTATCTTTGCAGAGCCAAGTCCACTGGGGAACAGTATTTGGTTCTTCATGCAAAACTCCTAAGCTGCTTTAGTGACTGTCCAACTCTTTTGTATGGACAGTCTCAAAGACTTAAAAGTCGGTATTTACAAAGGGGATTTTCTGAGAAAAATACATCCAGGCAAACCTCTCTTTTGCATTCCTACGGATTTACAGAGGAAATCCCGACAGTTCTCATATGGGGAGTTAGTTACTGGAAGTTAAAGCTATTTTGCCTGTTGTTTCCCCCAAGGACAGTCCCCAGTGGAAGACAGGACAATGCATTCCCTCGAGAACAAAATCACTGCTATATAACAGCTTAATCGCAGACGAGTCAGGTGGGCTATGGAAGTCGTAAAGTAACGGCCACCATAAGTTCATCATGGAGACAATGTTTTTTTTTAAACACAGAAGAACTGATAAATTTCTCTTTTGCAAGTTTGGACTCTAGGATTTAAGGGAGACAGCAGAGCCTGGGCTCCCAACAATTCTTAGAAGAAAATCTTCTAGAAAGGAAAGGGACAATGAGGCACGCTCCTTCCACCTTCCATTTGCCTTATGGGTGCCACCTAGTCCTGAAGACACAGTGTATCTAACTTTTTCTCTTATTTCCTAGATTAATTGTTTTAGAGAATCTAAGCAGACTACATGAGAACGTCCGGCAGATCTTCAGCCTTGTAACTGCAGGCAATAACATACCATGAGGGCTACAAAGATGCTGAGGGGACTGGAGCAACTCTCTTATGAGAAAGCCCTGGGGCTGTTGCACTGGAGAAGACTGAGGCAGGATCTGATCAA
The DNA here is from genome assembly GCA_033124195.1 of Coracias cyanogaster. Lineage (NCBI taxonomy): Eukaryota > Metazoa > Chordata > Aves > Coraciiformes > Coraciidae > Coracias > Coracias cyanogaster. Next base: position 40,514 of record JAVSBS010011387.1, read on the forward strand.
TGCTGATCAAGAGCTCAAGGGCTCATGTGGGACAAGAGGATGGGGCCAGACCCTTGTCAGTGGTGCCCAGTGACAGGACAAGGGGCAACGGGCACCAACTGGAACCCAGAAGGTTCCAGCTGAACAGGAGGAGAAACTTCTTTGGTGTGAGGGTGTCGGAGCCTGGCCCAGGCTGCCCAGAGAGGTTGTGGAGTCTCCTCTGGAGAGATTCCAAATGCACCTGGACGCAATCCTGGGCACCCTGCTCTAGGTGACCTGCTGGAGCAGAGGGGTTGGATTGGATCATCCCTAGACATCCATTCCAACCCCTACCATGCTGGGATTCTGTGACCTTTGAAGAACCCTTCCAGGCCCGCTACTTTGACTTCTCTCTCTAGTGCCTGCAGCATCAGCTTTGCATTCCCTCCCCTGTACCATGCTGGCCTACAGAGCTGGGTCAGACTTGGTCCTTGCCGTGGGTCCCTCTCTCCTCAGCAGGACTCTGCCGGTGGCCCCAGCCTCCCTGCACCGCGGGTTTTGGCTGCCAGCACACACCGATCCCGGCCACCACATGAGGGTGCCAGTGCTGTTCACCGGCTACGACTTGCTGCAGCCAGCAATGAACTCCAGGGTGTCGTTGGGATGTTCCCTGGGTTCGGGCCAGTTTTGGGTGACACCTCTGTCCCTGGGACCCTTGTGCGCGTCTGTGCGGCTCCTGCCAGAGATGGCTTGATGGTGGGAGATGTGGGGAGGCAGGTGATGTCCTGGAGGGATGTGGAGATGTGGAGACCCTCCCTACTTCAGAAACATCCCTCTGTGGGCATAGTTACCCCGGACCTATCTTCAGGGCAAGGAGCAGCAGGGCTGAGCTGGTGGTTTTCCAATCTCATCGAAGCCCACAGCCAAGGGTCTCTGCAGCCAAGCGCTGCACTGGTGCAGCTGACCCGCTGCAGGGACCATGAGCAGGGCTTGGTGACACGGGGAGATGGACCCTAAGCTCTTGAGTGAAGACAGATCGTGTGGGGGTCTGTGGCCAGCTGCTGGTCTCAGAGCTTTGGATTTGTGTTTTGTTTTCCTTTTATTCAAATTGAATTAAAGAAGGACACTCTCTCTGGTAGGAAAAGCAAACATAAGGTCTGTCTGGACAAAGGGGAAGCCTTTCTTTTGTACAAGAGCTCAGCGGGTAGAGCATCCTCCCCGAGGAAGGGGGAAAGCTAGGCTTGATCCTTGCTTCTGCCGGAGGGGAGATGCAAACCCTGGTCTCCAAAAGACCCCAGAGGGTACCATGAACAGCAGGCTGTGAGCGTGTCTGGTGCGGAGAGTTTTCCTTGCTCTTTCCTCTTTATTTTAAATAATTAATGATTTGATGGAGCAGGGAGTGGAGAAGGCAGGTGTCCCATCTCCCTGGAGAGCAGTCTGTGCACCCGGCGAGACGGAGTCTTGCTCTCTCTCAATGAATATTTAAGTGCCTTAGACAAAGTGGAACAGTGCCAGCAGGAATGACTGAGAAGGTCTCAGCCCTTCCCAGTGGCCACCTCAGGGCCTGGGGGCTGGGGACACAGCCCTGAATAGGGCAGAGAATAATCCCTGCTTGTATGGACGTACGTCCATCCCAGCCTTGGGTGGGACCTCTGGCACTTGCTAGTCTTTTGTTAGGCTGTAAGAAATCCTTGGATGGAAAGCTGTCCGGATTTCACCTGCTGTTCTTAATGTCATTGTCTGCTCCTCTTCCAGAGCTTGAATCACTGAGGACTGTTCACCTACAGCTCTTCTGCAGCTTACTGCTGACCTTGGAAAAGAAGTAGCGCAGATGCACTGGAAGTTCGCATGTTTGTAGGCTTGGGTGTTTCCAGCGGGCAGAAAAAGCCACGTAGGCAGTTCCTTCTGTCCTTACTACATAGGTACGTGCTCAGGGGTGGAAGGGACGAAGGCTTTCTGCTGATACCAAGTACAGAATGCTACAAGGATTTATTAACGATGGTGAACACTTGCCTAGCAATCCATTTATTAGCTAACAGGCCTAGAAGGGCTTTTGGATTTTTCCACTAATGTTGTGGCATAACAAATGGCAGGGGGAGGTGGTGATTCAAGCTCTTTTTGCAATATATTCCAGATATTGACCCCATCTTCAGACAGGTGTTAAAGTCTTCGACTTTATTTCACGTGAAGAATAATTTCAGCTAAGCTTGCTATGTGCTCTTTCTCACTTAGAAGTGAAGCTCTCTGACATAGCACTTTGTGCTCATACCTTGCGTGCAGTTTTTATGTGTTGGTTTAGGGTAATCATTATTTTCTATCTCCTTTCAAAGATCATCCGTAGGGCGGCTCAAATCCATGTCATTTCAAAATGGGCCTCTGTTTAAACCTCTCTGGTTTAGTTGCACACACGGTGGTTTTGAAGTCAGTCGGATCTGCAGCTAGCCATGCAACACAGCCCACAAACCAGTACGTGTTTATGCAGAAACAGTTGCTTACCTAAAGGTTTAGCAAATTGGACTTTAATTTATAAACTTCCTTTGGAAGCAGGACTGGAAGGGGACTCCTCCTGCCTGCAGCTGCCTGCAGCCCAGGAAGCCGAGCGGCTGCTTCCCTGGAGCTGCCCACAGGGAGGGCAGCCTGGCTCGGGGAGCAGGATTGTCTTCTCCAGCATATGCTGCCCCAGTCAGGACATCGAATTGGAGGTGGGATGACCACGTTCCTCTTTCAGTGCCGATGGACTCTTTCCATGATGGGGTGTCAAGCAGCACAATATGCTGAGATGACAACCACGGGCTCTGGGTGGCTGCACCTAACCCAGATCCTTCGGGCGCTGTTGCACACGGCTGGCATTGAGGCCGTGAGGAATTGGGTATTTGTGCTGCTTTGGTCCCTGCTGCGGGTGTATGAAAGGGACTGCCCGTACCAGCTCTGTGTCCTCATTTGCAAACCACACGTTCAGATACATCCCGTTAGAACGGAATACACATTACAGCTCTGGCGATGCCATTTCATGTATGGCTCCATCTTATTTATTTTAATTCTTTGTTTATTCTGTGCTAGGCTTTTAGTTGTCCGGTAGACTAGGTTATTTTTGGTCCTTTCTTTGATAACTCTATTGCTGTGACATGTTGCGGAGCCAAAACTCCCTCGGGAACATCCCAGCAATGCACACAAACATCAGCCCAGTAGTTTCTAACAGTTAACATATGAAGTTTTCAGAAACCCTGGACACCTAATGGGACTCCACAGACCCACTCTAGGAGCCTGCGAAGGGATCCAGCACTTTCCTCAAAGGCTGTATTCATCTCCTTGCAAGGCTTCCACAGAGGAATAGCTTGTTAGAGGGACCTGTGGAGCTTGGAAGCTTTGCCAGTAATAATTCAGGCCCAATTCTGAAGTCAAATATTTAGTTAAACAGAGACTGTCTGATGACTGGATTAAACACAGACAGCATTTGAGTGAGCTCAACACTTCAGGTTTTTGTCAGTGGCCATTTCACGAGCCTGCAAATCTGTTTTTCCTGTCTTCCCAGGCTCTGCTCATCCTGGGTAGTGTTTCAGACAATGCAGAAGGAGGCGTTTCAGCAGAGCTGTTCCTCCTAGCTCAGGAAGAAGCCCGTATCACAAAGGGATGTTCTCTGGTTTAGGCTTAGGAATAATCCAGTATTATGGGATTGGGAGGAAATCACATGTTAGAGAAATTGAAGGGTTGGTTGGTTTGTTTGCAAGGGAAAGTCTCAAGGAAGCCAGGCAATGTCAGAGAGGGTGGGTGGGTGAGTCTTGCCTGGCAAGATGCTGCTGCCTGGGGTTGACTCAGATTGTTCAATCCATGTTAACAGCAACTGGAAGTTTCAGATGGTGATTTTGAACTTCCCTCTCCAGTCACTCTCACTTCCCAAAGCCCATAGGCCTTTAAATCCCTTGAAAAGATAAAAGGGCTTAAGCTTCTATGTAGCTTTGAAAGTGACGCTTACACTCAATTAGCACTGTCGCTGGGGTTGCTCCTGACAATCAGGTCACTCCTGTTGATCCCTGACCTTCGTACAGAGCTCGCTGACCTGAGTTCACTACGTCTTCCAGCTGTGGAGAACGAGGCTGACATCTATCCTGCAGGAATACGGGAGAAGCAAAAAAAATACCTGCTAAATATCACTTATACCTGAATTATATCTTAGAAAAATACTGTTTGGAAGGTAAATTCATTATTTCCGTGATTCTTTGCTGAAGGAGATCTATATGAGCCCATTGTGGTCAAACTCTCTTAATGCATGAGTCCCAGCTTTGACCAGTGCCTGGGACATTACTGGTGTCACAACCTCTGTCTCACAGTGAAGGTGAGGTCACAATGGTCATCCTGACATTGCTTTGAACTGGAAATTCAAGACCAGGAATATAAGACTAGTATGTTCATAAAACATCTACTATGTGAAGGAAAGCAAGCGTGGCAGGGAAGGATCTAAAGGGCAGAAAATCTTCTTTCTTGAATTTGAGAAGAGAAATGGTGTGATGGAGCGGAGGTCTCGACCCTCCTGGTTTGAGTGATGGTTAGATGAGCTGGTTTGGTTGTGGGAGGTGGGAACAGCCGCGTTGTATAAACCAAGCAATAATCGGACACTGAATCCTAATCCCCTTGCTGACATGCCTGCAGGCAATGTTTTCATTCTCTTTTTCCTGCATGTGTAAGAAGAGGGAGGATCCTCTGCTTCCTGGGCCTCTGAGGACCGTCTGGCTCCTAAAGGCAATCTCCTCCCTGCTTTTTTAGGGACAAAAGTACTGCCGAGGTGTAGGATCTTATATCCAGGATCTTGAACCTACTGCCAGAGGCACAGCCCTGAGCTGCTCTTATGCCGTGCTGTGGGACTCAATGCAAAATTCGAAGCGAAACAAAAAACCTTGTGTTTTAGAATTTAGTGAAAGCAAAGTGGGACCAAAGTGTTGCTAAACTGTGGTGCCATCGCTCCCTTCTTCTCCAAGCCCAGGTAAACCTTGGAGGGCAAGAGGAGCAGGAAAGCACGCTGTCAGGAGGCAGGAGCGCAGCCTTGGCAGCATTTCATTTCTCTCTCTCAGCAATTTTCTTCCAGAGCCTGAAACATCTGTCTCTGCCTCCAGCCACATGCAAGTGCACCGAAAGAGTTTTGTTCCAAGCCTAATGAGTAATTTCATGGTCTTGGGAATGGGAGGCAGGGAGAGGGGGCTGGGACAGCAGCCACAGTCCTGTGCTCTACAAGGAGCCCTGCCGATGGCAAATCACAGTCTGCTGACTTTTCATTTTATTGCAGCTTCCCTTTAAAGTCTTGCTGTTGATCAGTGCAGGAACGGCTCCTACACGGGCTGCTGCGTTCCAGGGGCTTCCTCAGTTCTGGGCACAGCAAGCAACACGGAAAATAATGACATCAGTGGAAAGGAGGTGGGGGAGCTCAGCTGGGCGTCAGCTCTGCTTTGCTTGTAGGGAGAGCACACGTGAATGCAGAACGCGCTTCTGGCTCCAGTGCAGCCTGCTCGTGGAAGGAGGGATGAGGGAACAAACAACCCTGGGCAGATGTGTAATCACATTGCTCGAGTGTGCAGCCGGTGATGCTGAGATGTGGTGAAGCACGCGGTCTGAGACCAGATATAGAATGAGCTGATTGAAATCATAGCTGGCCCCAGCAGTGTTGAAAAAGCCCAAACCCCAGCTTTCTCTCCAAAAAGGGCAGGGTTATCTGTAGAGAGATAATCTGTACAGAGTACAGGAAACAGAAGGCAGATGTTGTCCTACGTTTATCATATGTTTCCACTGCAGGGTCTTCCTTTGGGACAGGCTTGCAGATCCCAGGCCCCAGAGCTGGACTTGCACAGCTCCGTGGACACACCATGCTGTGTTTATTTAGGACAGAGGAATATACAGAGCTCTTCCTCCGCTTGCCCAGGTTCTCCTGCTCTGAAGAGGAAGTTTATATTCACTCGCTGTGGCTCAGCTATAGAGCCTGACTCATTTTCATGCTGTTACTCACAGAAAGGGAAAGCCAAATGGTAACCAGTCTGTGCCTGTAGACACCTGCAATTCTCCAGCTTTCTGCTGTTAATCTCTGGATGAGTTTCTGTTTATCGGCACTAACACGCTTACTCTGCTGAAGTTTTTAATACAGAGAAAAACTCTCTCTATAGAGAAAAACTGATGAGAAAATACAGTTTTCTCTCCTTAAGCTAAAAGGAAGTGTGCTGAATCTCCATGGCTGCTTGTGGACTTCCTAAAATTGGACTATTTCAAACAAACAATTCACAGGAGTAGCAACAGGCTGGGACCAGACGGAGCAACCACGAAGCAGAGCTGGGAATGGCTGCAGAGTTCCTGCAGCTCCTGAGCTGACCTCTCCGATCTGGAGGGGGTGGCTGGCGGTCTCTCTCCTAAAGGTGCTCAGTGCTAGAAGATGTTGCTTCCAGCAACAACGGCTTGTTGGTGACCAGAAATCTGTCTCACCAGCTCTCTGGGCTTGTGTCCCATGCCTTGACTCTTCTCTTTCTAGAGCTGCTGGAGGTTCTGTAGGCTGCCAGTCCTCAGAGGAAGGGATGGTGGTTTACTTTGTTTAAGCCTTTGTTGCACTGCCAGCTCAGGAGTCTCTTCTCGCTTGAGACCTGGCTGTTGCTCACTCGTGCAGATTTTGTCCGCTCATCAGGGTGCAGGAGAAACACTGGGTCCTGGTTCCTTCTCTTTGCAGCATGGTGGCAGGGTTATTCTGTGCTAGAGACTGCGCGAGCATGAGCCACATTTGAAAACCTCACCCAAGATCTGCTGTAGCTGTGAGGTGAGAACTGGGGCCTGCCACTACAGCCGGGCCAAACCCCGCCTTTCCCATTTCAGCCTCATATCATCTAAAACCACTGCGCAGCCCTTCCTGCACTGCACAGGAGAGCACAGTGCATGGCTCCAGGTGGGTGGGCTGTCCAGAGGACAAGGAGGTATCTTGAGCCTGGAACTGGGGCTGTGTTAGAGTTAAGGTGGTTTCCTCTGGGTTTTGAGAAGCTGAGGTTCAAGTCACTGGTCTAAGTCTTCCAGAGTGGGGCTTGGCCTCAAACCTGGCTCTGTCTTCTCAGCAGCCTGCTGCTGGGCAAGAGGCCACCCTGGGGTTCTGCTCTCTTGTCGTTCTCCTTGATCCCATCTAAAGAGCTTTGATCAGAATTGTTCCATGGACAGTCTAATGAAAAGCTGAGGTTTTGGTTATTTTCTGGTGGAAAAATATTTAATTGGAAAAATTCCTGCATGGCCTTGGTATGCATTCAGCTGGCATCCTGCCCACCCCTCTCTGAAAATATTGCTGATCTGGAGTGCAAGCGCTTCTTGGGAGTCTGCTTTCTTTGATTGCAATCCCTCCCCTAGGTTTCTTTATACCTGGAGCTGATGGTAGGAGTTGGCATCTTGTTGGCATCACTGAAGTGACCTTCTGGAGCTGCCTCCACGTCCCACTGCCCTTCACGGGAGAGAACGGCTGAGAGAGGTTCCTGTAGCATTTACGGAGCAGCCTCTGCCCTGTTGCTCCCTGCTGTCTGCTCTTAATACTCGCCACCACCCCCAGCTCTGGCAGCTGTGTTTGCAAAAAGCTCTGCGGGCAGTGGAAGCAAGCTGGTTTCATCATGACAATGTAGTTATCCTTTAAAGGGAAAATTCCCTCTGGGAGCCAACCCTCAATTACCTCCTGCTCCAGTGCCTTCTTGCTGGAGATAGCTTGTAACACAGCTGGGTTATAGCCACAGTAACTCAGCCGAGCACCTAGCCGCTCTGAAAAATACAGTAATTAAATCTGTTGGCCTCTGTTGTTTGCTGAATCTAGAAATTGGGGTCAAAACCTGAAGGGCTGGCTCCCCTCATCAGTGCGTTTGTGCAGAACCGATCTGTGGACATTACATCTTCAAAGCCAGCTGCTGTTCCCATGGGATGCAGATACCGTGTTCTTCCCTAAAGAAGTTTGTTGCAATATTGGGGAGCTCTGGGTATTACAAGACTGGTGATAATCAGCCGATGCAAGTGCCTGCTAAATGCCAGGGAAACTGGGGTAGGCAGTGGCTGCATTTCAATTTGCTGTTATTCACGGTGGTGAATGGGAGGGGTCCTCCAAGGGTCCTGATTTGGAAGCCGAAAAATCCGCTCTGTTCTGCTGACATGCCCCATAGTCCACGAGGGCGATGTCTGCCCAGGACGGGGCTGCTGTGGAGGTTGACCCCTGCCTCTGTCGCAACGAGCCGAGCAGGAGCGTGCAGAGCTGTAGAGAAGAGCCTGTGCCCTTTCTCTTCTATAGGAATGGTGGCTTTGGCTGCAAGCCCCCACATTTACATCTCTTGTGTTTAGCACTGAAAATATTTTAATTCCAGACGAGCTGCTTACCAGAAGAACATGACACTCTTGAATGCAAACTTGTCAGAGGAATGAGACCAGACTCCTTAAGGAAGTTCTAGGGGCTGCTGCTTTTGGCATCTGTAAGTTTACTGTGATTGAGAAAATGGCATTTTCTTTCTGGGCAATGATAGACTCGTTTGAAAAACAACCCTATACCTGTGTAGCTACTGTTGTCTTGAGCCAAAACAAATGGACCACATCCCGTGGCCTGAATGGATCATCACAGAGTGAAACGATGCTCCTTGGAGGAGCAGAGGAGCCAGGCTAGAGCCCTGTGCCCCGTTTTGGGTGAAACACAGAGGAATCGTACTCTGTCCGCCTAGAGCGGACTGAAAGAGCTTTCCCATCTTCTCAGCCTTCCCAAGGGTTTGAATTTTCTTCCTCTATCTATAGCAAGGAAAAAAAAAGTTTTTAAAGGACAGGAAGCAATTACATGAGCTCCATCACAATATGTAATTTCATACTTTTAAAAACTTTAAATTACTTTAAAAATTGTAAATTAATTAAAGTGTTGAAATTATGTTTTCATGCTGCAGAGCAAAACACCCCCTTTTGAAATGGCAACTTTTGAAAGCTTTTTCTGTATATGTTTTAAAACCACGACACTCTTCCACTTCCGTAGCCCTCTGTTAGCAGTTTTGGGTTGCTGTTTTGCCCTGAAAATGTTTTGCCAGAAAATTTCCACCAGCAATTCCTGTGAGGCCCCGATTCCACCCTTGGAGGTGGGCGGTTTTGAACCCATCTGGATAGAAGAGCAGAAGTGTGGCTAAGATGAGAGCAATCCTGTCATTTGAATACATAACTATTGCTTGAACTGTTGACCTTTCAGAAGTTCATTAGCTCTTGGCAGTCGAAAACAAGTGGAATTTATTTGCCTCGCTCAGGAAATTCAACACATGCTGTTGAAAATTCAGCATTGCTCCAGAAAAAGAGCTCGGTTTCTTGGACAGGGAGGTTATCCCTGTGCTGGGGACTGGCACCGGCGAATGTAGGCTCAAATCTCTATCTCCTGTCATCTCCCATATGACATCTGGCCATGTTTTTTTCTTTGCGCTTCATTTCCCCTTCACACTGTTTCTCGCACAGACGTATAAGAACGGGGCAGTGCTTTGCTGTCATGGTGATGTGCTCTAAACAAACCGGGAGTATTTTTGCCAGGATTTCAAAACTGACTTCTTGTTGCAAATGAAGTAGCAGAGGAACTTGCAGTTTTGTTTGCAGAGATGCTTGCTCTGTTAGTCATGCTGGCTTGCGTATCTGTTGGACTTTTGGAGATCTTCTAGTGTTTTAGTGATAATTTCAGTGATAAATATCCCAGTGTGTGGTGGTGTGCTAGAACATTTGCATCTAAAACTGCTTAGCATTTCTCCTTTAAGAAGCATTCCTTTCTGTGCAAGGTAGGTTTCTCCAGCAGGAAAAAAATAATTTTCTTCCAAAAGGCCTCTTGAGGTTTTTTTGACTGTGAGGGAAAAATATTAATATGGTTAAAAAAACTTCCCCCAAGCATCTGAAACTATTTAGAGACCAAGAGGGAATTAAATGTTTCGATAAAGAGTAAGGGAAAGCCAGTAAACAGCTTTCAAATATCCTCATTTCTCTATATGACCTCGCTGTGTAATTCTGAGGGGAAGGAGAGTTTGGATCTGTTTGTGTTGCATATGTCCTTAGCCATGAATGGGAGCTCAGACTTAGCGTTGCCTCTCTGCATCTCACCTTCTTAGAAGCATAGAATAGTTTGGGGTGGAAGGGACCTTAAAAATCATCTAGTTCCAACCCAGCTCTTCCTACCTCTGACCTCTTCTCCAGATGGCTTTGTTTTTTCCCCTAGAACATCTCCAAAATACTTCCAAGTTCTTAGTTCTTATTTTAAATGAACAATAGAGTGGATTTAACAGCTATTTGGAGTATTTGCACAATGTCTTATCCACCTACGGGCTAGGAATTATATAGTTCTTTAACTGTCTGTAGTAGGAATAATAGTTCTTTAATTGTCATATTGCCCAAAGAAAGTAGAATTTGGAGGTCCAGTGCTATCCCTGCTAAGGGCTAGAGAAGTCATCAAAGGACAAATTCTCAGAACTGGCGGGGGTTTTTTTGTTAGCCAATTTTAGGAGCACTTTATCTGGTCATCTAATGTTCAAGTCTGCTAATGTTTGCTGCAAAATGTCACTACTGCACCAATTAAAAATAAAGATATTTGCTGCGGGAGAATTGGTTTGGAGCCCAGCTCTTCAATGCTCTGTGCCGTTGCCTCCATTCTGCAGGGTGAGAAGTTCCACTGCCTCTCCTGGCTGCACTATACGGCAGAATTCATTCATGGCCCCAAAACACCCTCAAGTCTTCATGCTATGAAAGAACCACCAATAATGTTATTATTCCAAAAATGGAGGTAGTTCTAGCTTGAGTTCCCAGCATTTTGATTCCATTCATTCATTTATTTGGAGCAAATAATTTAAAAATTCATTTCCTGACTTTGAAAAATGCCCACATTCCAAAGCATAAACTTAGCCCCCATGGAGATGTAGAAACCAGCTGGTGAATCCAATGGGGGTGAGGAGTAAGGAGCTTTCCTGGCAGTGGCACAACTAAAACTTACGGACAACTTCTGTTAACGCAGCGCTGAGCTTTTGAGGAATCAGTTGTTTTGACAGAGAAGGGGCATGAGATGGGAAGGTGGGGAGAGATAAGAGCTGAAATCTGGAGCAGAAGATGAAAAGAGAAGGAAGCCAGAGAGAGCAGGTCAGGCTGAGGAGTTGTGAGCAGGGTCTGCGGGGAATTTCTAGGGTACCATGTTTATCATCCCACAGCTCCTTAGTGAAAGGGAAAACAGGGTTAAAGATGTGAATAGCCTGTGGGGTTTATTAGCCCCTGAGTCTGGTTGATGAGGCTTCTGCTAGTACCCTGTGGGAACCATATGGCTGGGAAGGACCTCAGGCAATAGTGTCATCTAACCTTCCATGAGGAAGAGGGTGGGATATACCCATCTTCCCTGCTTATCTGCCCTTACAAAATCCCAGTGATGGAGGTCCCACTGTGGATCCCATTGGAGAATACATCCACCCTGGGCCTGGAAGAATTTTCTAAATATGTCTTCAATCTTCTTTTGCTGCAAATTGAGCAAACTTTGGTTTTTTAACCTGTACTTAGTCAATGCGAGCAGTTGACAGCCATCCCTCCTGTAACGGCTTCCTACAAATGGCATTTTGCAATACTCCAGTTTTCTCTTTTTTTTTTTTTTTTTTTTTCTATAGATGTGCATACATGTGTTTTATTCACTTAAGACGCACTAAGGTATGATTCCTTCACCATTTCCTCATATGCTGTGTTTTACAACCTCTGAACTGCCAGGCTGGGCTAGCTCAGGCAGAGGGGACTACTGCTGCCCAGCAGATCATAGAATGAGAATCACAGAATGGTTTGGGTTGGAAGGGGCCTTTCCAGGTCATCTAGTCCAACCCCCTGCAGGGAGCAGGGACATCTGCAACCAGAGCAGGTTGCTCAGAGCCCCGGCCAACCTCA
>JAVSBS010011388.1:0-13132 GCA_033124195.1 Coracias cyanogaster
CCAGGGCAGAGTAGAGGGGCAGGAGGACCTCTCTTGACCTACTTGCTACTCCCCTTGTAATACACCCCAGGATACCACTGGCCTTCTTGGCCACAAGGGCACACTGCTGGCTCACGGTCATCCTGCTTAAAACAACCCTAGCCCATGGACATTTTATATAGGAGCATATATAATACAGTAGGATCGCTTAACTAACGGCTTGATAGACTCGTCCATCCCAGCTTGTATGACAGAAATTGAAAATCAAATGTGAAAGAAGGGGATGAAGACAGCCCTAAACCTTCTGTGGACACCCAGAAAAATGAGAAACATTCTTTACAGCGTTTCAAACTAGTCCTGCAGAACAGCCATGCCCAGCTTGTTGAAAATGGAGAGAGTATGTAAGACAGGTTTTTTGACCCTTGATACCTTGCATTGGGACAGGTTATCAACTGTTGCAAGTGAAGGTGTAGTTTTGAATGAGACATTAGAGAAGAAATCTATATTATGACTTTCTCTGCTGTTGGGTGGGTGCCAATGTTAGGAAAGAATCGGGCAGTTTAAAATTGATCCTGTTTAAAATACTGTAATTTATTTTTCTCCCAAGTAGTTACTGAACTAATCTATGTTTTTATTTTTACAATGTTCCCTCTTGGATAATACAGAATGATTGTTTTGGTCTGAAAGTTTAATCGCTGTGTTTGATTTTTGATGGCAAACTAAAGCATCTGCTCTTTAATTTCTTATCAGCATGACCACCTCAGGCTAAAGCAGTTCTCCTCCCTTCTAGGTATCTGAAGCTGCTGTACATGTTTGGAGCCCTGTTGCTGTTACTCAGTTATAATATCACCGTGTCTCCATAATGTAGATATTTTAACATTCTCTGAGCAAAAGGTGAAACTTCTGTACTCTGATGGCTTAGAGAAAAAGCTCTATGAATATTTTCAGTAACTAATATTTAAAAAAATTACTACTTTGAATCAGAAACATAGTCTAATACTGAAGCAAAGAGGAGTTAATGTTTACATGTCAGGAGGGAATGAAAGATGAGTGATAAAAATGTGCTGATGTGTGAAAGACCTTGCATCAGCTGATATGATACGCTGATTGTGTGCTTTTTGATACTATCAAGTAGCATTTTATTGAAATAGAAGAAAAAATACACTTTTTATCAATCATGTTTCCTGTAATTCAATACACAACATTTCCAAAGAAAGGTACTTTTTGTTAAGAGAACTAAGAGTTTTGAACAGCGAGACAGTAACTTCCTTTTCAGGGGGACACAAACCCCCAAATCCCATAATGCTGTCCTCTTACTGTGCAGAAGTGTGTAGAAAAATGTTAATAGAAGAGAAATGTTACATGCACTGTGTGCCCTTACCTGAACAAATAAATTGCTTGTATGAAAAGGAGGTTTGTTTCATATTCTTACTGTAAATGAAGTATCGCTCCGGTTCCTATACCTTAAACTGGGTCAGCTGAGGTAGTGAGTATATATGGGCATAGAGGGGTGCAGCCATTCCCTGGGGCATTGCTGGGCTGACATACACTCGCCTCCTCGGAGGGCCTTCGTGATGTACCACGGCTGGCTTATAAATGACTGTCAGAAATGGAACTTCCACTTTTCGCCACATAAATGGGCAAGGGTGAATACTGCTTTTTGTGGGGAAAAAAAAAAAACCCCAAACCAACCAACTGAAAAAAAAAAACAACAACCCCAAGCAAAAAAATCCCCCAAGCCTCCAAAACCAACCCCAAAGCAAAAAAACCCACCCTGAACTTGAGAAGACCACAATGAAATAGTCAGAAGGAAATCTGAGGATGAAACATTTAAACAGGAATGAGAAATCTCCCCAACTTTTATGTCAGGAAAGCTGTTTTTGAAAGGCAACTGTGCTATTTTTGTGGCTGCAAAACCATGGGAACTAGAGGAAGGGTGGCATTTCCTAATGGTGCTTGCTAGGAAAAGCCATGTGAGGTTCTCGTCCCAAATTTCTAATTTGAAGGGACAAATACTAGACTGCCTCTCTCAGTGCAGTTTGATCTAAGACACTAGCAGACTTGAAGCAGGTTTAACTACAGTTTTATATTAAACAAAGAGCAAAACCTTCTCATGTCACAACTTTTTGGGTAAATGACTTTCCCCTGGACTTGCAGCACCCCCAGTCTCCCTGCAGTAACAGACAGTCATTAATTTCCCAGCACTTGAAACACAGAGGCTGGCAGGAAAGGCTTCTAAAGCAAGAAGCTTATGGTATAGTCACATTAAAGCTAACACAGCAATTAAGTTGTGGTGGTGCTATGATTAAGACTAACCATAGAAACCAAAATTGAAGTAACATTCCAGGCATGACTGATGGCCCCTGGCATGTATAAGAAAGAGAAATACATGCTTTAAAGCATCTTGAAGAAATGCTGAGAATAAATTAGGGTCTCAAAATACCTCACTAAATGATACAGAAATCACCGTTCACAACGTGGTTTTGTACTGAAAGATACAGTTACATGGCAAATGAACCCTGGGTATCTTGGAAACACGGGATCATTTAGACTGTTTTAAAAATATGTTTAATCCGTAAGTAATAGGATTCTGTCACAACTGCCTTTGGGCAGAGCCTTCCTGACAATTTTTAAATGGTTCAAAGAAAAGTAATGCAAGTGCTCAGGGTATAATTTTAGATTACTCTACAAACCTGAAAACTGCACTAACAGCTGTTCTGTATCATTTAAGTTCAATCCAGTCGGTGGCCAGTGACAAGCGATGTTCCTCAGGGCTCAGGATTAGGGCCAGTTCTGTTTAATATCTTTGCCAGTGATCTGGATGAGGGGATGGAGGGCACTCCCACTACGTTTGCAGATGACACCAAGTTAGGTGGTGGGTGTGTCGATCTGCTTGAAAGCTGGAAGGCTCTGCAGATGGATCTGGACAGGTTAGATCGATGCGCCAAGGCCAACGGTACAAGGCTCAACAAGGCCAAGTACCAGGTCTTCACTTGTGTCACAACCCCATGCAAGCTACAGGCTAGGGGAAGAGTGCCTGGAAAGCTGCCCAGCGGAAAAGGACCCGGCGGTGTTGGTCAGTAGCCACTAAATATGAGCCAGCAGTGTGCCCAGGTAGCTAAGGTGCCCAGCAGCATCCTGGCCTGTATCAGAAATAGCATGGCCAGCAGAACTAGTAAAGTGACCATCCCCCTGTACTTGCCACTGGTGAGGCCACACCTTGAATACTGGGTTTAGTTTTGGGCCCCTGAATACAAGAAAGACATTGAGGTGCTGGAGCATGTCCAAGGAAGGGCAATGAAGCCCTGGTCTAGAGAACAAATCTTACGAGAAGCAGCTGAGAGACCTGGGGTTGTTTAAGCCTGGAGGAGGCACAGGGGAGGCCTTATCATTCTCTACTAACTACCTGAAAGGAGGCTGTAGAGAGGTGGGGGTCAATCTGTTCTCTTATGTAACAAGCAATAGGATAAGAAGAAACAGCCTCAAGTTGCACCAGCAGAAGTTTAGCCTGGATAATAGGATTTTTTTTTTCACCAAAAGGGTTGTCAAGCCCTGGAACAGGCTGTCCAGGGAAACAGTGGAGTCACTATCTCCACAGATATTTAAAGGACATGTAGATGTGGTGCTGAGGGACATGGTTTAGTGGTGACCAGGCAGTGGTAGGTTAACAGTTGGAATTGAGGATTTTAAAGGTCTCTTCCAACCAGAATGATTCTGTTATTTACATAATATATTGGTCTCTCTATTTTTTACATAATATATTGGTGTCTCTATTTTTTGACACCTAAAGTAGGCTGGCAGCTGTTAGTCACAAAGTATTTGTGGAAGGAAATCCACCTCCAGCTTACTGGCAGTGACCAAGGATTTTAAAGATGGAATGGACTCAAAAACTTGTCTATTTTCAGTGCCAATATTTAGTACAGCTCCTATTTTGCTTGAGACATTCTAACCACCAATGGAATGATGAAGTTTCACTGTCATATCTGGCAACTGCTTTCATGATACTTTTCTTAGTATTTGCTACTACTCCGTGGGTTTCTGTAACAGCTCTACATGGCACCTGTTTTCTATGACTCTTGGGAAAGTATTTCCTCACACTGGCAGGTAATGCGAGACATCTACCCATACAAGCTTGAGCATGATCATAAAGCAGTCTTTTAACAGTGAGGAATGTACTCAGAAATGCACCATTTTCTTTCCGTTAATGCAAACAGTTGGCTTGTCTGCCTTAACCTTGAAATAAGGGGAGACTTTATCAGTTTTTGCTCATTGGTCTGTGTTCTTATTTTCAGTTCCTTTCTACTGAAGATGTTCTGAAGTGCTCAGTGAGAGTATATCAGCAGGCTACAACTGAGTACAGCTGTGTGCAAAGGGGTAGAAGGAACCCGACTGGATTTCAGACTAGAGGAGCCCCTCCTTGAATGCCACACACAGATTACAGGGAAAGCTGAACTGGAGCAGGAAAGGAAAGGTAGGTAGGTTGAAGGTTTATTGTAGCCCAAGTTCACATATAGTAAAACTCCATCTAGAAGAGCATTAGCTTAACCAAACATTTAAAAATCTCCTCTGAATGACTGACTTGGGTTAAACTAGATGGGACTAACGAAGTATCAGCTAGGAGTGAGAGCAGCAGGGTTAAGAATCTGTGTCCTGCTGACAGGGTGAGACTGCAGGCTACTGGATACTGCGGCTTAGGCTTTGCTACTGCATGCTGTCACGTATTTTCATCCCTCTTTCCTTTATAAAAAAGGCAGGGATGTTGAACTGACCCTAAGGATTTAGTTCCATTCCAGGGCTGAAAACCTCTCCCTCTCTCCTGAAGGGGGAAGTGCTAGTTTACACATACAGGGATACTGACAGTGGTTTGACTCTTTCAGATTCAAACTGGAGTTCTAGGAAGGTGGGAATGCTTTGCTGTGATGCACAGAACATCCCATGTGGCATATGCTGCCTTTATTTCAGGGAATGCAATCACCAACTCAGGCAATTTTGCTCTATGAATGGACAAGCAGGCACTTCAGACAGGTATCATTAAAGCTCTGGATGTCTTACTCCTAAGAAAACAATACAAATACTGATGTTTATAAACGCTAAGAAGCATGGCATTTTTATTAACTTCCTCTGAAGTTCAACTAAAAATGTTCTGATTGAAAATGAGATGAGATGGTCAGTAGGTTGAAAGATGACTTGAGAGAAGACCTAAAGCAATGCCTGGAGTCTTGCTGTTAGTACTTGCTAAGAAACACGGCAAAACGCAAAATTGGAGAAGTGTGGTAAAAGAATGGGAAAAGTAAAGAATGGAAATAGTTTATCTGAAGTTTAAGTGAACATCAGGAACATGCTGTGAAAGTCAGAAGCCGCATTAGTAGATGGAAAATGATTATCAGAATGTTTTGCACAGTTACAGTGTTATGCAAAAACATAACTAGAGGTAAAGACAAAAATGTTGTTATGCCTTAGGAATCCTCTAAACATGGAGGGGAGGACAGAGGAAGTAGGACAGGATCATGATCTTAAAAGGGAGGAAGTTTCATAGAGGAAGAAATATGGATGAGAAGTGTGGCCTACTGAGGTTAGAAGACCAGCAAATCCTGGCCTGTAATAGTCTCTGCATAGGTCACTCTGCTTGTTTTGGGGTGGAGATGCTCTGTGAGGGCAGTTAGCTACGGCTCTGTCAACATAGTTAAGGTCCAGAGACCGCTTTATATGTACACTGGTTTTCCTCGACATATGATGAGACTGGGAGCAAGAAATTCTCTAATAATATACCTTTGCCAAGATCAAGTATCCCTTCTTGGGGTATTGTGGCCAGTTCTGGGCTCCCAGTTCAAGAGGGACAAGGAACTACTAGAAAGAGTCCAGCATAGGGCCACGAAGATGATTAGGGGACTAGAGCATCTACCATACAAGGAAAGGCTGAGAGAGCTGGGTCTGTTTAGCACTGAGGAGCCTGAGGGGGGATCTCATCAATGCTTATAAATATCTAAAGGGCAGGTGTCAGAAGGATGGGGCCAGGCTCTTCTCAGTGGTGCCCAGTGACAGGACAAGGGGCAATGGTCACAAACTAGTAAACAGGAGGTTCAACCTAAACATAAGGAAATATTTCTGTACTGTGAGGGTGATGGAGCACTGGAACAGGCTGCCCAGAGAGGTCGTGGAATCTCCCTGTCTGGAGACTTTCAAAACCCATCTGGACTGCGTGATCTACTCTAGGTGATCCTGCTCTAGCAGGGGTGTTGGACTAGATGCTCTTCAGAGGTCCCTTCCAACTCTTTACCATTCTAAGATTCTGTGATTCTCTCAGGTGGTTACTTACATGGGTTAATACTTTCTGCCACTGTCTCCTAAGTCCATTTCTACTTAGGTCTGATAGCTAAAACTCTGAGCCAACTGAAGAGCCATGCTGACTGGCCATTCAGCCCAAAACTGCAGGCTGAGAGTAGAACACCAAAAGCAATAAAAGACAACCTCTTAATCTTACCATGCATCAAACCAAGATGTGGAAAGACTTAGTATTGAGCACTGTCACATTTCAATACCACACATGGCTTGAACTTGGCAGGTGGCTTATGCAAAATTAAACCACGGAAGCATAGCAAATTTGAAGAAAATATAATACGGACTTGAAAGAGGCTGTTCTGAAGCACCAGCTTTATTTAACCAGGTCAGCTCACAGTTTCTTCCTTCTTGTTACAGTGTCTGACATGACTTTAAGAAATGCTATTATGACTGAGTACTAAGAATGAGAGAAAGAAAGAATAGCTTGAAACTGAGGAAAGAAAATAACTCAAAGGGAGAACTAGGAACTGTATCTTCCCATAAGGGCTTAGATTATCTTCCTTTTATTTTTTCTTTTGGTAGAATATATGATCTCAGAGGTCTTTTCCAACCTTAGTGATTCTATAGTCTAGAAGACACGCAGACAGGCAGCTTCCTTTCCATCACGAGTGATAGCAGCTATATTGACTTTCTTGAAATGTCTCTCCTAGAACAGCTCTAGGCCTCTCTACAGCTAGAACATGCAGACAATCTTCACACACAAGCTTGGTTTCTTGTCTTTCAGCTATTTCTCATTAAGAGCGTCTATTTTTGTCAGATAATAACACTGGGCTTCTTTTCTTTCATGACTGTATAAACCTTTGAGTGCTCCAGCATCTCTTGACTGTCTTGTCCTGTGACCCAGTTGGCTATTCCTTCTGTAAATTCTTTTAATAGCGGTCAAATCAAAGCCACTCCCATAACACTGAAGCAGATTCCTGCAGCTGTGACCTTCCTGCTAACCTAGTAAATGCAGAAGTGCTTAAAGCAGTCTGAAGGTAAAGCCGATGATGGCTTTGCACCTAGTATTATCTCCTTTGATTCACAGTGAACTAACCTTCAAAGCAGTTGAGCACTCTTTTGCTCTTGGGACTGGTTTTGCCCTCTAAGCACAAGCCATGTCCCGCTAGACTGGGTTTACACAATAACCAACCCACTCAGTTTAGAGCAAGGCCACAGCTTTCCCTGTAGCGAGCTAAAACAGTCCACTGCTTGTCCTAGCCACAATGACACCTTCTAGCATCCATCTGCTTTGCAACACGGTTCTACAAGCACTTCATTTAAGTTAAAGGGATGCAAGCCTGTGGAAGTCTGAGCTTTATACTGTAATCGCTGTGTACTTCTGTTAGCAAGCGGTTAATAAGACTGGAAATGAGGCTACTGGAAATGGAGGAGCCTAGAAAAGTCTCCATATGCCTCAGTGTCCTCTAAGATTGTGGCTTTTGACTTAAAAAGTTAATATGCAAGCTGTATGTACACCTGGGATTCAGTTACTTCAAAGGCACTACAGCAAAAAGTGTGTAACAATCTGGCATCCATAACATTAAAAATTACACAAACATGAAGGGGATTTTTGCAAGTATTTCAGAATTTGAAAGCCATTTAGTATCAAAAGGAGACTGAGAATTTTTACATTTTTATATGTATATACTTGTATGCATATAAATTCAACCTTTCTACAAATATATTATAGGTGACCATAGTTCTTGATCACAGAGTACGGTCAAACTTCTTTATAGCTGTTCAGTCTACCTGTACTGAGGTTATGATGAAAAATAACTCAATGAAACCAGAGTTTATATAATTACTTTATAAGAGAACTTTTATTTAACAGTAGACTGGCTCAGTAAATTAGGTTGATAAGAGCAACTAATGGAGCCAAGTACCTGGTGACTTCATGACTTGACTTCAGTTTCTTCTACTTGAGGTAGCGTATCCCAAACTGGTTTCTGAATGTGTTCAGGTATTTTCTCTATCTTAGTCTAGAAGGAAAGCAAAGCAACCACTTATTGTACCAACTAGCTAACATCTAAGTACCTTGCTTTATATAGGTTTCAGGTATTTGTACCTAGTTTCAGAGATTTAACAGATTAAAAATGCCACCTAGTGGCATTCTCAAGCAATACCACCTCCTTACCGTTCAATACTTTGAAATACGCTCCTCCTGAACTACACGCATTTCCTCTGCTGGCTTTCTAAAGACTTCAGTAGTTACTGGTACTTGCACCAGGACTTAAATCTCGTAACAGGGAAACATTATTGCTCTCTACAACTACCTGAAAGGAGGTTGTAGAGAGGTCGTGTTGGTCTCTTCTCCCAAGTAACTAGTGATAGGACAAGAGGAAATGGCCTTAAGTTGCGCCAAGGAAAGTTTAGATCGGATTAAGAAAAATTTCTTTACTGAAAGAGTGGTAAAGCACTGAAACAGGCTGCCCAGGGAAGTGGTGGAGTCACCATCCCTGGAGGCGTTCAAAAAAATTTGTAGACGTGGCACTTCAGGACATGGTTTAGTGGTCATAGTGTTGGGTTGACGGTTGGACTTGAAGATCTTAAGAGATCTTTTACCAACCTTAATGATTCTATGATTTTATAACAGTTAATAATGTGAGGTGGAAACTTACCTTTGTTACTTCCATGGCAACCCCTTCAGGTAAGTTTCGTTGAACATACTCCAAGTAAACTGCAGCAGTACTGCTTGTTAGGTATTTTAACTACAACAGAAGTAATGTTGTTTTAAAAATCAACTACTATTATTAATACTTGAAGAAAAGTTTGCCCGAACTTCTCTAATTCTTGCCGTGGACTAAACATCTCACAGGAGGGCAGCTTCCATAATACTGAACAGAGGCAGTTGAGCTGTACACAACTTTTGACACAACCATGAAGAAGTTTTTTCACTCTGGAGGAGCTGTGTGTACTGCCTCTGATCCCATGCACTGATGATGGAAGTGATGGATCTTAACACTGTGGGTATTGGATTAAATTAATTACAGATTATGCAAGAAAGTGCAAGACAGCTTCTAGTGGGAGATGTCCCTGCCCACAGCAGGGTGGTTGGAACTAGATGATCTTTAAGGTCCCTTCCAACCCAAACTATTCTCTGATTCTAAGAATTACCAGCTTTTGTTACTCTCAAAGTTCAAGCTTGCTATAAATTCTTGCAACTCCACAATTCCACTGAATAATGGATTTTCTAGTTTCTCCGGTGTCAGGGTTTAGGTTCAATCCACCAGACCTAACTGGTCTAACTCTGTCCTGGTTCTGACTCAAACCAGGAGATCCTGGATGGAAAAAATCGTGCTTATAGTCTACAGGCAGCCATTTGTACTGAACTAAAGTCTGGGGACTTAAAGCTAAGTCTCATTTTGCTAAGCACTGTGCAAACATACAGTAAGACGCCCAGAAGCCACAAAATGCTGGCAGTAAACCTTTCTTCTAAGAAAGTCAACCACAGCTGCATTTTAAACCATAGAGGAGAAGTCTGTGTCATCAGCCATAGCGCTAGCGGTTTGTAGACGCTTCCTTTCTTGTATTTCCCCCATGCAGTTTACAGTTTGCCACAATGTTGCACAGGGCAAAAGTATGTGTGTTCAAAAACATCAAACACCAAGAGCAAAACCCTTAGTGACTGATAATGACAACGATTGAGCTGCATCATCTTCCCTTCCTGAGAAAGCTCCTATCCCATTGATTCTTGGAAACCAAGAGCATAAAATATGTAAAGATAACACTCAAGTCTACCTTATTTTTTTATCATTCAGCTCTTCAGATAATGGTCAAAGTCAGCCTTTTAATCAAAATGTTATGTAGGCTCTACATTCAGAATAATTTGTGTTACCTTTGATGTATCTAGGTCAGCTGGTTTACGCTATTCCCTGCTTTCTCCTCCCCAACCCAAGTAAATTTACTTCTGAACTAACATCTGTTAACATCTTTCAACCGTGCACCTAGAACATCCTTTTTCTATTTTTTAACGTCTTTCTTACCTCCAAACACATGTAATGTGTTCTCATTTCATACTGAACTCTGTGCTTCTTGTAAATGTGTACAGATTTTAGAAGGGTGAATCGTTCTATCTTCTTTGGAGGCTTATGTCTGAACAAAGCACAAAAAGAAAATTTTGGTTCATATAAACAATGCGAATACAAATTACCTGAAAGATGATGCCAAAATCTGTTCTTATTTAACATGTAGAAGATCTACAAGGAAGCAGTAAACACTGTTACAGTTCATTAGTAACTCACACGGGCACGGTTAATACTCAAATACTCAGGTATTAACCAGCATTAGTTGAGGGAAGCTGGAAGCCTGCAAGTGTACTTTGAGTGCTGTCAATACCCTTCATGTAGTTAAATGCACTTCTGTGGCAGTGCCGAGTGTAGAACTGCTGCTGCTTTCTTATCACTGTGCTGTCATCTAAGAAATGTTAGATTTATAATCTGAGAAAAAAATGTTAGATTACACCCATGTCTTCTGAAAAAAAAATACTGCTAAGCACAGAACCTGAATTACAGCAGATGACACAAGAAGCATCTGACTCCACATCACTCTACAGACCAGTACTTACACTTTTTCAACAGAGATGCCAAGTTCTTTAGCTGCAAGCACCGCAAAATACTCATAGCTGTCCAACACAGCTTTATCGTGGCCTTTAACTAAAAGGGACAATCTCTTGTACAGTGTTTCTGGCTCATCGGAAATAGACACCTGCGTTTTGAAAGAAAGGACTAGAGTTACCATGCCACGTTCTCCTTAATTAATGCACGCGCTGCATATTTTCTTATCCTGTATGGCTCACTTGTGAAGAGAGGAAAAAAAAAACCCATGTGCTCTTAGTTGCTTATTTTAGTTTATCTGCAAGGGGCTGGCAGTCTTACCTTGATTGACAGTTCTCACTCTTATCAGGGAAGGCAAAAGCCTGAAGAGAGATCTAACTTCTGAACATTTAAGTAAAAATATTGATCACAAAAGGAATTGTAAGGAGGACAACACTAGCAAAGGCAAGAATAAAACTCATTGCTAAAGCAAGTCTGGGGCAGCAATATTTGTATTTTAAATAGCAGTGTCAGAATACCTCAAATCCTCAGACTTCACTCGGGTATGGACAGTAACTAGAACATTATGGACAGTGACCAGAATTCTCACTTTATTAAGTCCCTTATAAGGCTACTTTAAGCACAGCAGTCTTCCCTGGGCATATTATCCGTGACATTTGTAACTTTCAGTTACAAATTTATGGCTTTCAGCTACAGCTTCAGTTTCTGATGGCCTGGGCTCCCTGATCCCCTGAAAAGCTTTCATGGGTCCCGGATGCACTGATTTTCCCACAGGTTGACTCCCAGGCAGTTTAGCACAATAAATCCAGCACGTACCAGACATGGCAGGAAGGCTGGGACTGCACTAGGGATCTAATACTGCCTATAAGATTTCTGGCTTGCTTGCATGTATTATACAGATTGAGCACGTGTTTCTGAAGTTCTAGTCAAAATCAAAGTATTCAGATTCTAAAGACATTCACCACATGTCTTCCTGAATTCCCCACCTCATCAGCCCTGGGCTCCCAGCCTCCAGGCTGGAGACAAAGGCCTGAGCCTGGTGAAGCTGCTGCAGCTGCTGAACTGAACGCAGCCAAAAAGCTGCTATTTCAGAGTTACAACTGTACAGAAAAGGAGGAAAGTGACTGAAGAGGCCCCTAAGAGCTATGTAAATCTCGCTGAAAAAAAAAAAAAATCTCAAACACTAATAATCTAAATTGTTTCTTTCTCTACGGCAAATTTGACGTCATTAAGACAGAGCTTAAAAAAAGCTGCAATAAAGGAATGCAAGTTTTTCCATATGCCCTCTTTATTACTAAGACAATATACAAAATACCATTCTATAAACCACTTACCAAAGGATTAGTCTTAGGCTCCTGTGTATCAACATGGGATCCAGCCAGCCGTGCTCCCATCAAGTCGGAGTTGCTAGAAACAGGGTAACAGGGAAAGCATAAAATATGTTAATGCTGGAATTTTTTAGGGAGTGTGAAGGAGAAGTGGAATGGAGGGCCTTTTATACTTACATAAGAAAATGCTGCTTGTGCATAATTCTGCTTGCATAATTCACAGGAAAGGCTGATCCCTGTATAAAACAAACAGGTTATAGAGGTTTTTTCCTCCTCAAAATCAGAAAGTAGCCAGTTAATAAATTTTATTAAAGGTTAGATTTTTGCACATCAGAGCATAACACGTTCCTAGGCACTGATCTGCCTAACTAGAAAGATTGCTCTATTGGAAAACCCAGAATAACAGGAGCATAGGAATGTATTTTAGTATACAATAGCATTTTTAAAAAGGAACATATTAAGGAAACAATATAACAGAATGCAGTTATTAACAAGGCACCTGAACAGCAATCACAAAGCATTTTGTTTAGCAGAAAAACGTATTCTGTGTGGCATCAGATATCATTTCTGTATATAGAATTTTCTCTTTAGTCTTATTTTCATAGTACGCTATATATTATTTTGGTCAAGTGACAAACCCAAGCAGGACTTGCTGTTGTAAAAGCAACTGAAAGCAATATCATATAAATGCAAAAATTCAGCTTCTGAATTTAACTGGAGAATTCCCTTTTTTTTTTTTTCAGAAAAAAAGCTCCTTGTGATTTTGAACACTGATCCTTTGGAAAAGAACATTTAAATATAAATGCTTCTAACAAGTAAATGAACCATATTTAAAAGATAACGGAATTTTTGTATTAAAAATGGAGTACAGCTGTTAATCAAGATGTAATACTAGTGTCTATCCTACTAGGATAATCACTCTCTTCTGAACATGATGTGGCTTCTAGCTTC
>JAVSBS010011389.1:16424-61858 GCA_033124195.1 Coracias cyanogaster
GCCCTGCCCAGCCTGGCACAGCCCTTCACAGCCCTTCCCACCAAGAAATTGTTCCTCATGGCCAACCTCAACCTCCCTGGTGCAACCTGAGGCCATTTCCTCAATGTATCTGTTTTCTGAAAATAACCCCTAGTGTAGGGGAGCATGGTTCTTGGGCGGGGAAAAGGCTTGTGTCCCTTTTTTCCAAGTCATGGATTCTCCGTGTGTGGTTTGGATTAGGAGGTAGATCAGTCAATGTGTGGATGTTGGATGGGTGACTTCTGGTTCGCAGCGTCCCGTGTGCCTGCTGCATCTGTGGCTCCATTTCTTGTTGCAGCTGTTGTAGGAGGGTTTTTATTGGAGACTTTTCACTGCTGAGATCTTTGCTGGGTTCTCTAAAAGCAGGGCAGCAGTTGCCCTGTGTTTGGCTGACATCATTTTCTAAACAAAGCAAAAAACGAGGGGGAAGATGTGTGTGAGCAGTGTGAAAAGTGTCAACAATTGCCGGCACGGTTTCTTTGTGAGGGTAGTGGTTGGCGTTGATAAAATAAGTGAAGGAAAGCAAAGGGAAAAGAGAGATGAAAGCGAGAGGTAAGAGGAGCAGAGGGGGAAGGGGGGAGGATGGAGCCGGCTTCCCGGGGAAGAGGAAGGGGTCGGGCTGGGGAAGGGCTCGGGCTGGCTCTCAGCACAGCCCCTGCCTCCATCCGCAGCCGGTTTGCTGCAGGCATCCAGTCTTGGTGGGGTTGCCCGGGGCTACCTGACCGCGCTCGGCTTTGGGGGACTGTCTTGCAACTGAGCCTCATATCAGCAGAAACTATCCTTCTGCCATGTGTTGTTCTTCATTTTGATAGCGTTCTTAGTGCGTGTGCGCTTCGTTCTAAACTGGAGCTGTGGCCTTTTTCACCCAGTCTCTGAGCGCTCCCTTGGGAACCCCGTGAAAGGCCGGAGAGGAATCCCCGGGCAGAGCCTTGCTTTCATCTGTACTCTGGAAAGTGCTTCCTCCGTGTTAACGCACGAGGATGAGGAACCCAACGTGATTGCAGGGCTTTGTCAGCACAGTTTGGCATGAAGTCACTAACTAGATTTCTTGCTATTTTTTCACTCGGTGTTGCCCATCATAGCCACGGGGGCGAGCGGATCACAGAATCACAGAATCATTGTGGTTGGAAAGGACCTCCAGGGTCATCAAGTCCGACTGCAGGACTTGTGTCCTGTAGAGCCTGTTCCCCCTTCTTGGTGCAAACAGTGTCTCTCTGCTCCAGTTTCTAGTTTCTTTAGAAATTATACATTTGGGTGGCTCCAGCCTTGTCTGCAAGTGTGAGGCTTAGACTTTTGCAATTTTCTTCTGCGTTTTGCCTGCTGTTCTAACTTGCAGCGAGCACCCTGGGGGGGTGATGCGGGTGCCCTTGCTCCAGACAGACAAGGGAGCGCAGAGCCCTCGATGGAAGTACCATGAACCATGGTACTTTTGTTTTCCTTCCCTGGTTTAGGTGTGGGGATGAGGGAGTTTAGAAAAGAGCAGAAAGATGTGAAATTCTAATTTCCAAACAGTATTTGTATTTGATTTTCTGTGCCCGTGGTGCCCCCCGTGGCTACGGGAGCAGGTCTGGGCCTGGCCAGTTCTGCGGGGCTGATACCGGGGCAGCAGCTCCAGGCAGCCCAGGAACAGCCGAAGGATGAGTCTTCCTAAAATGTGGCTATCCGGGATAACCATGTGAAGAAAACAAAAAATGGACCATGTTTTGTTATGGTTTAGTTGGCCACTTGGGTATTTTTCCCCTGTAATGCTTTTAGTATTAGAGAGGACAGAATATATTATGGTATTGATCAGGGACCTGAATAGCATATTCGCATGTTTTAATAATGCATTTCAGTT
Source organism: Coracias cyanogaster (assembly GCA_033124195.1). Classification (NCBI taxonomy): domain Eukaryota; kingdom Metazoa; phylum Chordata; class Aves; order Coraciiformes; family Coraciidae; genus Coracias; species Coracias cyanogaster. The sequence goes on from JAVSBS010011389.1 coordinate 18,280, forward strand.
GGACAATGACTTATTTAAGATGAGTAGCAGAAATCCACTGCTATTTCCATGCTCTGTAAAAGAAGAATGGGCTCTGGAAATAATAATAAAAATAGTAACACGAAGTCCAAGTCCTGTTCTATTTTAAAAAAATGACAAATTTTAAACAGTCACGTCTCGCTTAAAATAGTCTGTGTTACAGAGCAGCTAACAACGGTTTAGTTGAAACCCTTCGAAAGTTACAGCTAGTGGTAAAATTTCAACACAAGTGAAAATGGATTTTGTTTCCACGCTAACCAAGCATTTCATTGTCTGTCTTTGCAGATGAAGACTGTCAGTGTTGCCTTAGTTCTGTGCCTAAATGTCGGTGTGGACCCTCCGGATGTGGTGAAAACAACGCCCTGTGCCCGTCTGGAGTGTTGGATCGGTAAGTCTCGAGAACTTCCAAGCTCCAGATAACTCTCCTAGTTGTATAAATACTGAGTTTTAGCATATCCAGTAATCTTAAAGTTGTGTGTTTCCTGGACTTCAAGCTGGGTGACCAAAAGGAAATCTGGTGTCTGAGGAGTTAATTGAGAGTCCAGCAGTAACCGCTGCCAGAGGTCATCTTTCCTGCTTTAATCTAAAATGAGATGGCATGGAGGAGAAAAGCTGTTAATTAGCTGCTTAGCTTTCTTCTAATTGTTGTAGATTTATGAATACCTGAGGAAATCTCTGAGCAGTGACATCCTGTCATCTGCAGAGATTTAAAATCACCCTGCCTCGTACAGGGCAGAGATTAGTCGCCGTGAAATGCAGGGGCTTTACTGCACCGCGAGGTGTCTGCTCGGGGGCTGCCGTGATTGGGATCACGAGTTCAGAAGACCTGGAATTACTGCCAAGGATGTCTTGCCAGCAGTTCCCACACCCGGGCTTGCTACTTTGATGCAGCGTTGGACTAAATTGCTACTTTTTTGGTTAAGAAATGAAAAGTTCCCTTGGGTTTGGAGATCAAATCTGATTATCGAGAGGAGATGAATCTGAAGCAGTATTAGAAGGAAATACCTTGTGTGAGGAAGCTTTCTATGAGACGTTTGGTTTTTATCTGGGAATTGAAAATGTTCAGTCTTCAGCACGTAACATGTGGTGCCATAATCCTGAACTCCGGGGCTTATCATAAGCTGCAGAAGCAAATTAATCATTGCACAAACTAAATTTCTTTTAAAAACTTTCAGAACATCTCATTTTCTAACCTTGCCTTACCTGCTTTATGGACCGTAGCATCTCAATATTTTTTTCAACCTAGAAATGCTTATGATTTTAAAGCAGTTAAAAAGCCACGAGCACGCACGGTTCTGGGTTCTCATTGATGCACGGGTAGAGAGCAAAGAGGATGAGGAGTGTTGCAGAGTCATTAATGTAAAGTGTTTGGGGACTATCATCGACAAAGAGAATTTTGAATGCAGTTTTAACATTAAATTTCAAGTGTATATGTACACAAGTACTCACTTCCGTTCGTAGCCAACTCCAAATTTCTCAAATTTGGAGATATTTGCGGAAATATCTGCTGGTTTTGTTCTGTATATAGCAGTCTTGAGGGGAGCTGGTGGTACGTGTTGTGGAAAGATGGTGTCTTTGCCAGACACACAGGGCAGCGTGGAAATCATTTGGGTGCAATTGCTGCTATTTAAGGCTGAGCTGAGATCACCAGCTTGTGAACTCTGGTAACGAGCGGGCACCGCAGGCTCAGACAAAAGCCACTTGCAGTTCTCACTGTACCTTCCGTGTGCACCCTTAGAACACCTGAAGTGTTTTGTTTGTCTCCAGAATTAAGCCCCAGCTGAGATCTCTGCTGCAGCGTCAGCCTGGCACCGTGTAAGGCACGGAGAGCGTCCTGCCGTGGGTATTCCAGGGGTCTGCAGACCTTTGCCAGCCTTGAACAGACACCCAGCCAGGGAGGCTGAAAGCTCTTGTGGGGACTGGTGGTGTGAGCGGTATTTAGGAAAAGAGCTGGTTTCCTTTGGCTCTTGGAACAGCACCCGAGCACTCTGGTGTTGTAGGAAGGGTGTTGGGAATAACACTCATTGCTCTGAGGACGTTGCCCAGTCCGTGTGCTGCCTTCCGCTGCCGTCAGCGCGTGGGGAGGCCTTTCAATTCCTTTTCTGAAGTTCAGAAGTACAAAAATACCCCCACCCTGATGTGTTCACGCTATTTTTTTGTTTCCTTTTTTAAAGTTTGAGCAGTAGCTAACGGCACATTAACTAACAAAAGATGTTCAGAGGCTGTGTGGGTACTTTGGGGGACGACTGTCCGGCAGCTCAAGGTCTGAAACGCGCCGTAGACAGCACGGGGACTGCCGCAGCTCGGAGCTCCACGCCTGCCGTGGTTCTGGAGCCCCTCCTGAGAGCTGTGTCGGCGGGTGCAGGCTCCGTCGTGGGCAGCGGGTGCTCAGCACGTGCTGGGTCCATCCTGGAGACAACTTGGTCGGGGCTGCTGGAGCCGCAGCCCGCGGCAGCAGACAGGCCGCTCGAGCTCCCTGACAAGTCTGGTTGCGTTTTGGGAAAAGGTTCTGGCGTGCCCACGTTACCTTAAATCCTTCGACTAAAATTTAAATTGGATCCGAGCTTCTCTTCATTTGAGAAAAATAACTCCGAAGATCCTGCAGTCATCCTGCTTCGTTATATTTTGCTTCTAACGCTGCAAAGTAGAAGACTTGTAAAGATTTTTAAAAATAACATCATTGATTTGGTTAATAATTTAGGTTAAATAGTTTATATTCAGTTGCAAAATCTTAGCTTCTAGTGTTGTTGAAACGTGTTGCTAGTGTCACTTATGTGGTCGTGGTTTTTGAGTAAAGCTGGTAGGCTGATGTGGTGTCGGCGTGTATGGAGAGGGGCAATTATCTAGTGATAAAATTAACTTCTTAAAAGTGACAAACGACATCTGATCTCCGAAGCAGGAAGCAAAGGAAGTAAATGACGCAGGATTTTTGCATTCATCAATAAAAAATAGAATATTTAACTAATTTAAATTTTTGTCATTATTTACTATCAAAGCCTTTTTTTTCAATACTAAAAGAAACAAATGTAACGCCTCTCCTTTCTTTTGCAACAAAAAGCAAGAGAAACCTTCCAAATGTGATGGTTTTAATGGTATTTAACTTGTACTTGAGTGAAGAATTTGGGCGTAATTGAGTATTGCACCCAGGTAAATCCCACAGAATGTAACGTTTATGTACTTGAAGTTGAATCCATGAAAGAAACCTGCATTAAAATATCATTAAATGATCTTTCTTGCAAGCAGGACACTGGAGAGGGAAAGTGTGGAAAGCTTTTGGCTTCTTTCTTCTGCAGAGGGGCTGGTGTTCATGCTTGGATGTACATGGTGGTTCTCCCAGGTTGTGGATCTGGATTTTCTGAAATGTGGTGTGGAGTAGCTAAGGGTTTAAATGCGCATAGAATTGGAAATAGTTTCTGGCTCTTGTCAAGACGAGTGGTTCACTTGTGGTCAAAAATACTGATTTCTGTTATATTTCCTAGATCCTCTGTCAATGGGTCCTCAAAAAGCTCTGGAAACCATCGGTGCAAATTTGCAGAAGCAGTATGAGAACTGGCAGCCACGGGTGAGTATTCCTGGGGCTCCCCTTCTGCAGCGATACGTCCGTTGCTCCGCGGTGATCACGTAGGCTCCGCACTAAGAAGTGTCTGTTACGTGGTGTGATGGTCTTGCAGCTTCTGTTGTTTCCTTCATCCATCGGCACAAACCAATCCTTGACGCTGTCAAACTTGACGGCTTGCCAGCGGCTGTCCCCCTTGGCCAGCACTGCCTTTGGTCACGTCTGGGGTGGTTGTTTAAAGCGCTAAGTCCTGCAGCGATGGGTTTTTTTGGTTAATATTTATTTATATTCCTCTGCCTATATTGTATTTTTGAGATGTTCCGAAGTTTTTCATTCTGAGTTCATAGTTTCTTCTGTTGTGAGGATGTGTTTGGCCCCAGCTGGTCCGAAGCTGTGTCCCCGTGCTCGGCAGCGCTGCCGTTCTGCTTTGGAACACGCCAGGTTTGAACAGCGCAGCTGAGGAAGAGCTTTTGCTTTTGTTGTGAAACAATTTCAGAGCTCTAGTTATTATTAATCCTAATTGCAGTGTGAGGTGTGTATCTGTTTTGGAAAGCACAGGCAAGGACGGGCTGTTTGCTTCCTCTTCTGTAGCATCTCCCTCTCACTTAGGAGAAGTGTTTTGCTTCTGGATATTTCGGTGTCTGTAGTTTCATGTATCTCAGTAAATAAACTTCAAATAGTTTGAAGTCTGCAGCGTTTTCCAAACAGATACAAAACCCAAACAGTAGAATCCTCCTCGCTGTTAATATTCCGCGGTCCGTTCACGTCCTTGTCTGTATGCTCAAGGCACTTTGGGTCAGAGTATTTCTCTTCAAAGTACCTGGACTATTGACTACTAAATCATAAATTTATCATTATACGCACGTAACCTGTAACCCAAACAGAAATAGTAACTGCACTGAATGAACCTACCTGTAGATTTGCTTTGTTTTTTTCGGATGTGGCATGTGTACTAACCCCAACTTCATTTCTTTAAGGAGACCTCGTTTCTTCTCCTCCTTTGAGATTTTCTTCAGTGATGATAATGATGTGCTTTTTTGTCGGCACCAGGACTATATTTTCTAACACTGCGTGCTACCTTATTTAATGTATAAATAAGCTACTGAGTGTCTCTGTAGTGTCTGTCGGTGTCTAGTGTAAGAGCATGGGCTGCTCTTGGCAAAGTTCCGGGTATTTTCTGCTGCCCCATGGAGGGCAACTGGCTGAGAAGGCCTTTGTGCAGCAGGGCCCGAGGACAGTTTTGATCAATCCTGCTATTTAAAAGGTGGTGGCTTACATTCCTTGACGTGTTTCTTTATCATGTGTAAAATCAATAAAGGCAGATTGCCTCTGCCGATGTTTTGTTTGGGTCTGGAACTCGAAGCTCTGAATGTCCCTGCTCCTACTGGGAGATGGAGAACTTGGCGGGGGGGAAAAGAACAAAACCTCTAAGTCTTCCATTCCTTCATGAAGGACTAATCCCTTTGGGTAAAGAACAAGTGGCTTTGAGACTCTTTGCAGTAGTAAATACAAACTTTTCTTTTGCCAGACACTGCTGAGAATATTTTTCATTGAAAAAAGGGTTGTTGGCTTGTGTGCAGTTAAAGGCTGCAGGTGAAGTAGTTTGTTGTATGCGTTCCAAGTCCCTCTGCTCTCTAATTCAAACTTGATGGAAATAATGTTCTGTTCAGAGCAATTTGAATGTCAATACAGTTCCTACTGGTTCTTTACCTCTTGCCTTTGTGTGATACTCCCTGCTCCCTTACTCGCGGTTGGTGACTAGAGCTGAGCTTATCATTCCGGGGAAGCTGAATGTATTACCTGAAGGAGACTCACTGTTTTCAGTGGTGAAATGTCCACAGCACTAAATCTGTGGATAATTGTCTGTGGGTATATTTTTTTTTCTGAAGTCTTCTGTAAGAAGGACTTGCCTTGAAGCATGTGTGGTATATATTTAAGACAAGAGAGTTTACTTTTGCATTTTTCCTCCTGGTACAGTGACAGGTTGTTTTTAAATCTGTCTCTGGCAGCCCAAGGATTTGGCAGAAAATTCAAATAGTGTCCGAAATCAAATAGGAGAGTAACACATCTTGATGCAAAGGTGAAAACAACCCTTTTCCTCTGCTCTTTAATGACAGAGTCCATATTACGGAACGAGGGACAGGCGTCTGGCAGCAGCAGGGACCCTGTGCGGGCCGGCCCCACGCTGTCTCGCAGGGCTTGCACAAAACCTGAGGCAATTACTGAGCTCAGATGTTTGTGTGCAAGGTGCCTGGTTCTTACCGGTAAATCACAGCCCTGTGAAACATTGCGAAGCTAGACACGTACCATTTTATTGCACTCTACAGGGCTCTTGAGTTTTCTGCAGTAATAAAGAGAAGTTGATGTGCCATCTGCAATAAAACAATAGGAACATTATTGAATTTCCTAGACCTTTCATATAAATAGTAATCCATCTAGTTTTGTCTATTTCTCAATGTTTTGGAATGGGTGAAGAATTGAGGGAAGGAAGAGAATTCGGGGGAAAGTAGGCAGTCTGGAAAAGAGACCAAGTCATTAAAATCTCCCGAAATAGGCAGTATTACCCGGCTGCCAGCGAGGTCCTTCCACCAGGAAATGCCCGTTCCTCATCTGTGAATGCACACGTGGTGCTAACTGCTGGGAGATGGATCCTGTCGGTAATAAACGTGGTGGGAAAAGTCCTGTGACATCCCTCCCAGTGCAGTCCTTGCCTGCGTATAACTGTAGGATGTTCAAAGACATGCCTGGTTTTGTTAAATACAAATAGCTTAGGTGAAGAAGCCTTGAAAGGGGTAAGCGGGAGAGTTCTTTGTTTCTGGAAGCTCCCAGGCTGCACAACTGATGCAGATTTCCTTCCAGGTCTTATTGAGCCCCATTCTAAATAATTTATCAACTTGCCATTGCTTGAAGTATTTCTTCTGATTAAATTTAAGACTTTGCTTTATTGTTGTGTAGCTACATAAATTTGTGTGCTGCGGGAGTGAAAAAAAAAAAAACCACTTCAGCTGTTGTTTCATCTGCAAAATACTGCAGTTAAACAATATTCCGTCATTTCATTGTAATTCTCAAATGAAAATTTTACCAGGGGAGGAGAATAGCAGATGACAAGCTCTAAGCTTTATCTGTCTTCTTTACACAGAATTTCTTGAACGAGTGAGGGCTCTTGCAATTCAGTGCACAGACAATTTGGCTGCTAGTGAAAAAGTGGAAAGAAAAAAGACCTTGGGTCCTGGGCTTGAGTTTCACTGGGCATGGAAGGGGTTAAATGTGAGGGTAATCTGGAAAGCAGGCTCAATTACAGGGGATAAGAGGGGTTGCTTAAGCAGCTGAGAAGGCAAGGAGGAAAAGGTAGTGAAAGTTGAGAGCAGGGACTGGTAAGGCCCAGCCTGGCTGGAGGGGAAGCCTCCCCTGTGCTTCTGGAGCCGGGGGCTCTGGGGGCTGGTGGGTTGGGGAAGGGCTGGTGGAGCTGGGCAGAACTGGGGCTCTCTGGTTCCAGAGCAGCGCCAGGAGAACACCGTGAGAAAAGAACGTTCTAGCGCTTCAACTGCCCGGAGGAAAGTACTTTAAACGTCTGTTGGCAGTTCTTTAAAATCTGAGATGAGAAATGGGTCACAGGGAAATGGTTCTTCTCTGCTTCTCATCCTCGGTTCCTGCTCCTTGCAGCACACGGCCCGTGTTGGTGCAGTGCTGGAGGAAGGGAGCAGCAAGAGCCCTCCTTGGCTTGTGCTGGCAGGTTAGTGAATGTTTTCCCTGTTGGTTGGATGCCAACGTAGCTTTCTTGGCAGCGTCGCGTGTTGTGCCGGTCTAACGGCAGGAACTTGCCTTCGTTTAAAAGTCAACAGACTTTGTTTGAAAATAGGAATAATAGACTGCGAATTCCGAGTGCTGCTGCAGTCAGGTGGTTTATGGGGATGCAGTAGCTCCTGGGGATTTTTATGAGCAGAAGTTCCTGTTACTTAAGACCCAGTTTTCATCCATTAATCAGCAGAGCCTGGGACTTGGGTCCTTTGCTGTAACGTTCTGCAGAGCTGGGGCGGAGGGGTTAGTGCCAAGGCTGAAGGTGTTACGCAGCTTCTGCTGCTCCTCTTGCTGGGGACTGGTTTGGGAGAGCATCTTCTTCCACATCCTGGAGTTGGCTGACCTGGGCAGCAGAACTTCTGTACAAAAAGCCCCAGTTACCCCCGTAAAATGGTCGCTGTGTGGGGCATTGTACACAACGCTACGAGATGAGGCTCCTCTGGGAGTGCTGGCTTCGTGCGTAGAAGGGTGCCAGACTTTCTCATTTTTGCCCCCCTTTCTTGTCACGGACAGCTCGTTACTTGGCTTCAAGCCTTCCCTAGACCATCAAGTCTCCTTCGTTCCCCTTCCCGTGTAGGTGCCTTGCAGAGTGGGGCTGTGTAGCCAAAGGCAGAGCTGTGGGTTGAGTGATGCCTGGTTTACATAATTCAGGATCTGCTGGGAAGCAGTCTGCAGCGTACGCTTATTAAATTTGCATGAAATTATAGAATTTTTTCTTTTTGTTGGCTATGGCTTTTGACCAGTTTCTTTCTTTAACTCTAAACTGACCATGAAATTCACGGGACTTCTTCCTTTCTCTCACCTCACTTGATAATTTTGTCACTTCTGTTGTGATTTCTTTAGTCCAAATGAGCCCCACTGGCCCTCCTGCACCAGGTGCTTTTTGCAATACTGTGGTTTTTTTATCCTCCGACAAAAGCTTTCCCAGTCCTGCCACTGGAAGGTCCAGAACCTGCTGTTCATGGCCCTTCCTGAGCAGAGGTGAGGTGGCAGAGCTGTCTGGGAGACACTTTGGTTCCTCCATGGCTCTTGAAGTGCAGTCCCAAGCGCGTTCTGGAGGGGAGGGACCTGGTCTCGGTAAAACCTCGTGCTCTAAGGTTTTTTTTAAATCTTCCTTTTCCTAAGAGTTTGTGCCGTGTGATGATCTTTACACAGCCAGCTGTGAGACCACTGGAAAGCAGATGTTTGTGACTCCCTTGGTGTGGTTTGGTACGGGTTCCTTTGGGGTTTTCTTTTCTTTTTCGATTGTACTCTGGCAGTTCCTGGGAGCCCTGGCCACGGAGGAGGGTTCAGCTGAGCTGGGTGCCCTGGGGATGGACTGGAAACCGCTGCTGCACGGTGGAATACAGCAAACGGGAGAGTACAAAGAGACGTAAACCAATAGAGTCCATGTGATGGGGGCACAGGTGACAGAAGCCTGACTCTAAACATGCTGGTAGATGTTGCAGGTACAATCTAGAAATAAGAAGTGAGTGGTCACAGGGGACGTTTGAAAGTGCAGTCACCAGGTGGAGGAGAATATACTGAGAGCAATAGGTCTGGAGCAGAGGATAGGACTGTGGGGAAATTGGTTTGCAAGTGAGGTCACTGACAGAAAGGAGGTTTGGAAGCTGCAAAGAAGAGCCGTGGTAGAGCTGGAAGAGAGGATATCTAGAGAGTACAGACAGCACGTTCTTGGAGCTGAGGCAATGGGTAACTGGCACACTGAAGATAGCAAAGAACCTTGCCAGCCGTGTTGCAAGCAAAGCCAAGGGCTGCAGTGAGCTGTTACTCTTTGTGCTGGACTGTTACAGAAAATAAAGCTTTGGTTTTGGTATGCCAGAGTGGAGGGCCTTGGCTGGGTTAGAAGAAAAGGAAAGTTGCGTTCCCTGCTATATTTAAGGTGGACTTTGGTCGGATGTGTTATTTTGATGTGTACAGAGGTTTCAGGGGAGAGGGAAAGAGATCCCGAGAGCCTTGTAGGAATTGGAAGGTTAGTCGTCCATTGAGGGCAGTTGCAGTGGCACAAGTTCCAGTGTGGGTCTTTCGAGAAGCCGTCCGGGCGCTGAAGGGAGCGGGTGTTGCTGTGCCCTGTTCTTCCGGAGGTTTGGAAATGAGCCAGCGAAGGCACAGAGGTGTGAAGCGCTCTGAGCTCTGCTGAGATCCTGCAGAATTGTTTCTGGGGGATCCTGCGTTTGTACAGAGACCTCAACTTCAAGTTGAAGGTCAATCCTTCTGTGGAATTCGGGATTTTTTTGAATCCTCCAGTAAGCAACTTAATGGAGTGTGAGAGGTTGGTGCCTCTCTGGAAGATTTAACCACAGCAAGGTCTGTCATTTGTCACCTGTGCCACGTGTTTGCCCTGCTCCCCCCTGTCCCTTGTAGGCTCCTGTCCTCCCTCTTGTGACAGCCAACACCAGCAGAGCCAAAGGCCTTTGAACATTACAGCCCAAAGAATATTTTTCCCCTTGCACCCGCTTGTCTAAATAAAACAAAGCCAATAACAGGATCGATTTTTCCAATGCAGGTGCTACATTGGTGTGTCCCCTTTCCTCATCTCCACTTCTTCTCCATTTGCTAAGTTGGTCATCTTCACCGTTCTGATTGTCTAGTGGGATTAGTTGTGTTTCATGGTAGCTCCATCTGCATGGAGAAGTTCTGAGCTCAGGGGAGTGGAAATCCCAGGTAGGGGAAGGACTGGAGAAGTCTGGAAGACAAGATTGAATGACCTTTTAGAAAGCCTTTGTGAAGGATCTCTTGAAAGCAAATGTTGGTATTTTTAGTTCGTTAGTTGAACGGTGGCTGTGTATCAGCTTTCCCCCAAGTTTCTGGGGCAGGTTGAGGCTCCCAGCAGCGTGTGCATCGTCCCGTTGTGCTTCACTCTGCAGGGTTTTAAATAAAGGGTTTTCCTATTTTTTTTCGAATCCAATACCGTCTGTCATGTGATGGCTCATGCAGCTGGCATCCATCCACCAGTGAGTGATGGTCTCTGAGGACACATCTCATACAATACGGATAGATGATATTTTTGTGGCAAGCCTTCAAGGAAACAGTGATGCTTTTCTGATCAAACGAGGCTGCTCTTTCTCTCTTCTCGTCTGCTTCTCAACAGTTTTCTCTTAATTTCAAAGGAAGTACAGCCAAGATACTTGAAATATAGTTTAAAGCATCTACCTTTTGGTGTGTGTTTTCTGTTGTTGATGCTGTTGTTTCCTCATTAGATATCTCTGGGCTTTGATACGGTTTCTGAGGTTTCATTCCTTGCATTGCTTCCTCCTGCCTAATTAATTGGGAAGTTGCCTGCTGCACATCAAAGGTTGAGCATTTCCTAAAGAGTAACTAGTTAAGCATGAAAACTAATTGAACACATGACCTAATTATTGGTCTCTCTGTGAGTCATCCTTTTCCTTTATTTCTGTAGGGTTTTTCTTTTAAAACAACAGCAAATACTAATTGCTCCTGCAAAAGAAATACTGTAGAATTCCAAAGGGGGAAATGTAAAGTGGAAAAGCTTGTACTTGGTCTCCCTGCTCTGCAGATGTAGGAACATGTAACAAAAATGAAGAATAATAATAATAATAAAAAAAAGACATTGTGACCTTGTTTAACAAAAGTAGGTTTTCCTAAGAGGACTGTGTTTGTTGTTTTTCATTTCCCAACAGCCTCTTGATTTGGCAGCTATTTCAGGCTCTGCAAAATTTTGCTGTATCAATCCTTTGCTGTCTTGTTAAAGATCAACTGTCTTCAGCATAAACCAGCATTTTTTTCCAGAAAAAAAAAACTCTGTCATAAAAGAGGGGTCAGCAAATATAATTGCCAGAACCAGTGATTCATGGTCTCGTTCTGTCGAAGGGCTGGGTTTGACTGGTCGCCACGCGCTGTTGCCGTCCAGTGCCCCTCTGGAACTGGTAGTTTAGCTGGAAAAGTACAAATTGTAAGTGTGGTTAATGAAGGAAGGCACTTCTTTTGTCTTGTGAATATGGAGAAAAATAGGGCAAATGAAGGAGCATCTGACTTGCAGTTTTCCTTTTGGTAGCTCTCCGAGCAGGGTCTGCAGCCCAACCACCTGCCCATCCGCAGCACGGCTTGCCAGGGGAGGACACAAGACCAGGGTCTGTTTGAACCCTCCGCAGAGATTCGTTGCCTTGAAGTACTCCCTTTTGTGCTGAAAAACCTGAACTGGGCCACCTATTTTCTCCTGCAGCTGAGGCACCGGGCATCGGGAGGAAGTCATGATGGATGGCTGGGGAGATTGTAGCGCCTTACGCCGCTGCAGAGGTTCCCTGGGGTTTGGAAGCCTGAACTGTCGCGGTGTGTCTGGAGGCAGTGCTGCTGTGAGCAGGGGGAGCTCTACCCCCCGTATGTAAAAAATCTCCCATCGCAATGATAACTAAAGGGTTTGGGAGTAAGCTGTGCGAGAGGAAAGCTCCCTGCTGCGGTTCCGGGGCTCAGCCTGGGTAGGAGGCATGTTTTAATTCTTTTGGTAGTAAGGAAAAAAAAGTCTGATGAGTCTTTTAACACACTACAAAAAATAAGGTGGATATTGCGAAATGGCAGCAATTAATGCTGATGTCTCTGAGATTCTCATGGAAAAAATGAGGCATAAAAAGGAAAAAAGCAGTTACAGGCGTGAGCTGATGTGAAGAAGTGTGTTCGGGAGCTGTAAAGACAAGTGGCATTAAGCTGTTTGGTGAACTGAGCTGCTCGTGCGTTGCAGATCAGCAGTGATCTGCCGTTCTGGAGCTACACCAGCAAACTTGCAAGATCAGGTCGGTGGGAGATGCGGTGGGGTTTGCCATCGCGGCAAAGCCTCCCGCGCTCAGGCGGGAGTGACCTTGGGTGGAGGAGCTGGGGCAAAGGGGGAGCTGCGGCTGAAAGATGAGGCTGAACCGCAATGAAAAGGGCATTTAACTTGTAAGCAAACAACATTTCTTCCTCTTTCAGTAGGGGAGCGGTGCAGCAATGTGACTGTGCAGGTTGGCGTATCTCGCTGGAAAATAACGGTCTTCAAAACCACCCAACTGCTCGAGCAGCTGCTGGTGGATGGGGCCCTCCTTGGTTGTGCTCTCCCTGGGAAGCAGACCCGTGTCGCTGCCGGACAGAGGCTCCACAACCCCCCCCGCTGCTTCTACACATTTTAAACAGCTGCCCTTGAAATCGTGAAGAGTGACCCGGTGCCATCTCCCGCACGTGCTCGGCAAGGCCCGCGTGGCAGGGGAGCTGCCCGGGGCGTAAGGCTGCCAAGAACCGGGTTCTGATTTTACCTACTGCCTTCCCGTCCCTCACACGCTTCATTTGCAGTAGCAAAGAGCTCCCCGTGCCAAGGTGGGGCTTCCCGAGGCTGCCTCTGAAATGCTTTTCCTTCGCTTTATCACCCGGCGCTGTTAATTCAGACGTCTCGAGTCGGATGCCGTTGTTCAGTGACGATGCTTTCTCTTGCTTTGCTTCCCAGAGTCTCCCCACAATTACATCCATGTTTTATATTTCCTCTCTGTTTGGTTTTTTTGTTTTGTTTTGTTTTGCCAGCAAAATGAGGTCAGAGTTGGCAGACAAGCAAGATTTTTGTGCTCTGGGGGATTTTCCTATGACCATTGTACTCTTAATGTCGGTTTGCCCTCAGATGTGAAGAAAGACCTGCTCTTAGAAAGGCTTCTTGAACGAGATAAGCAGCTCTGCCTGCTCAAATCTGATTAGCATTTTTCTGTAATTACCACCCAGCCTCTGTGTGACCTCTTTAAAAATACCTTGTCTTTGTGTTCTGCGGAGCTGTGGTGATGAGAGCAGGGAGGAGCCTCCCGCAGACCCCCCTGCGTCCAGCCTGGCCTCTTCAGCCAGTGAATGCCCCACCAGGTAGCCCCTGGGTGAGGCTTCAGCCGCGGCAAACGTGGACACACAAATGCGGTTGTATTGCACAGCTGAACTGCTTTCTGAACAGACGTCAGGGTTTTGTGCAAAACTTAGAGCATTCACAAAACAAGTCACTTTTTAATTTATATTCCTGCTCATCTCTAAGGCAGAATGAGAAAAGCCTGAAATACTTTGGGTTTAACTCCTTTCATGTGGATCTCAACAATGCATAAGCCTCCGAATGGTTGTATTTCCTTCTCCTGACTCATTAAGCTGTTTGCTAATCTGAATATTGCTTCATTCAATTACTTTGCAATGAGAGGAAAACTTGAAATTACTGAATAATTACTTGGTATTGAAAGGATTAACTTCTTGTTCGAGCATGAATGCTGGGTAGTGGCACCTTCTGTGGAGGATGATGCACTTTGACTAGAATATAAAGACGAGGAGTCAGAGGGTTGGCCAGCACAGCTGGTTGTGCCGCGGTCCTGCCACCTGACCTGGCCTCCAGGAACAGCCAGGCTGGGATTGACGGAACAAGAAGAGGCAGAGCCTGAAACTTCAGAGAGCTCTGAAAACAGAGGTTGTAAGGAAGGAATAGCGCTAAAATGACACTTGCTAAGGACTTACGTTAGTTGACTAAGTAGGTTTTAAAGATGTGTCCTGGTGTGGACTTAAAATCCTGTTAGAGCATTTTGTGATGTGACCCATCAAAGTGTCACCAGTCCGAGAACAGGGGGCTGGTGTGTGAGAAGCACACGGAAGTTCTTTTACAAGTCCCTTTGTTGAAAAAGAAACAATTTTTTACACAACCTTCTCAGAAGGTTCGTTTTCTTTGAACAGATGGGGAGGGATTCTTACCACGCAGGGCAGGCTGGTGGGTAGAACTTCTGTAGATCTTGGAGCACGCCGCGGGCGCGCAGCTTGTGCCTGCTGCGAGCTCAGCGCTCTGCTGGGCCCACGGGAGCAGAGCACCAAGCTTAGTGGGCTTCAGTTTTGTCTTCCCCGTCAACATCAGTGCTCAGGAACAGGCTGCTCAGAGGTGGTTTTTTGGAAGTATTATTGAATAAGAAATCCACACGACGAGGATTAGGTGCTTTAGAATTCGCTTCACATTGGACTTAAAAGCAAGGTCAAAGACTCTGCAGAGGAAATGTAAAGTCACTACACTGCTGACTACAGCCAAGTGAATAAATGTTCCACCCTTAGAGCTTAGCTCTAGTAATGCATTTTGTCCTAGACATCTCACAAATTAAGCTGTTTAAGTCTTGGGCTGCTTATGAATATATTAGCATGTGGGAGATGGAGATGGGTTTTTAAAATGCAGCCAAATATCTACAGAGGACTTGCCCAAGACTGGCAGAGTCTTCCTTGTGGCTCAGTTTAGCATTTAAACTTAAGTGTCTCTATGTTTCATAGTACGTCTTCACTGTCATTACTACTTTCCAAGTCAGCAATAACTAATAATTTCGTCAGAAACCCTTTTTCATGGCCTGCATTAACCAGGTTAAGCTGTTGCTTGTACCATCAATTTGGGACGTCCAGCGCGCTCCCTTGTACTTAATTATGCAGAGTTTTATTACCTTTGATTCATCCTCATGAATTTACATTGGGGTAATTTCATGTGGCCACAACCTAAAATTAAAACACCTAAAAGGTGTTTAAAAAAAAAAAAAGCTTGGAGCCTGGCTCCGAATATTTGTATTTGCATGCGTGGGTCTGAGCCAAGAGTTACTGTGCTCGTATCAGCTTGGGCTTACAGGCAATTGAATTTATGATCGATTGGTAGTAGATATAAATTGGAATCACTTCTTACTTTGGCGAATTGATCTCTGAAGCTATCCCATAACATGCTCTTGCAGCTGTTTACTTCTCTGCTCCCGTGTTTTGCAGTCCGATAGCCCAGTGCAGCCGAGCCCAGCTCCGCCACTCGTGTTTGCAGGCGTCAGGGAACGAACAGCCAAGCTGCGTCGGTGCAAACGCTGTGAAATTCAGCAAACCCTCTGAGCCGCAGGCTTCCTGCCAGCGCCTGCGCCAGACAGAGCTTGCCAGGTACCTGAGGACAACCTCATCCCACCGCTGTCCTTCCCAGGAGCGACTCCAAGGCCGCGTGCTGCCCGCGCAGGATTTCTGCCCTGCCGAGGCTCTGCTGCTGCTCTTTGCTCGGGGTGGACGCGAAACAGCCGCGCAGGCTCAAGTGCGTTGCTTTGGGGTAGGATGTCGGATGTCCTTCAGAGAAAAGGATCCAGATTTATTGCAAGACATACTTTTTATGGACGTTCTAAGAGTTATGTTAAACAAACACTTGTAATGGAGTGGTGCAGAACGTGTTGCTGCATGAATTCCAAAGATGGAATATGTTTTTGACAGGTCTCCCGAGGAAGGCAGGCTTTTCGAACCACGCCGTGTGGGCTTGCAGCGCCCGCTGTACATCCCAGCAACCGTAACACATCACGGGCCGTTTTTAAAAGGCTCGAGAATTCAGAATTTAAATTTGCCCTAAATATTTTGTGAAAATAGCCGGGTGGAGGTGGCAGACAGACTGCGTAGGGCTGTTCTCCTGGTCAGGTCAGGAACAGGATGTGTTGGAGCCTGGCTCTAACTAGACATTAACACCTGCCTAAGGGGAGGGAAAATGCCATTAGCACCCAGACCTTCCGAGAGAGATCGCATCTGCTGGGGTGATAGAAAATCCAAAAATGAGCAGCAGTGCTGGGGAAAATTTGGCTTGATTCTACCGCTCCTGTAAGGATTCTTTTCCGTGTAGATTGTTCACTCATTGGGAAATTGTGCAAAAGCGAAAGTGTTCTTGTACAGTTCTAAATTTGCCCATTCTTTGATGTGCTTCCAAGGGCAGTGTAAATTCAGGATCCTACATCTTTTCTTTGATGCAAGGAAAAAAAGACGTGTTTTAGTAAGATTTAAAATTAAATCATGGTAAATCACAGGATTGAGATATTAATGATGGTTCTGAACGAACCAAAGAACAAGGTGTTTTTGTTATTAAGTGTGCAGTTTTTCACTAAAAGAGCTCCCTGAGATTAATTCTAGCACTGGCCCTGCCAAGAGTACAGCGAGTGAGCAAAGGCGAGCAGTGAGGTAGGGATTAAAAGCTCTCTGGGTGGGTTACTGGGCTGGACCAGCTGGGCTGTGCTGGAGAACAGGAGCAGCAGAACTGTGCTGGTTCTAAGCCAGGACCTGCCTGGTACCCTGGCCAACTGCAGATGCATAAAAACACTTCACGTGAAGGACCTCAACTGGTCTTCTGTGCTTGATGGCTTTCCGAGCTGGACGTGGAGGCTTGGTACTTACTGTCCTGCACGTATTGTTCTTCCAGGAGTTCCTGAAGGCTGAAAATGGTTCAAAGGAGTGATTGAATGATGGTGTCCTGAGGCAAGGACAAGCCTGTCTCTGCAGCGTTTAGTTAAAGTGTCTGTTCTTTTGCTCTCAGTGTGTCAGTGGATGCTTTTGTGTTAGTTTGCCTAGTTCTAGGAAGAAGATGAACTGGCAGAACTAGTACCTAGTTCCACTGTTGGGCGAGATAATAGGTAGCCAAGAGACAATGAGCAAAACACGACTGGTTCTCATTTACAGGCCGCGGTCGCGTACAGCTTCTGTGTCGTTTCCCCTGGCAGATGAATCCTAGGCCATTTAATCATTCCTTACGAGAAAGGCATTGCACACCTGAAGACCAAGATACGGGCGTTTGCTGGGTCTCTGCGGTGGCACCGTGGTTTGGGGGCTTCTTTCCTGCTTTCCTAACGGTTCCCAACGCAGGTCTGGGGTTGCTGCCGGGCTGCTTTTTACAGAACAGCTCCTCGTGCTCTGCGTGCCAGGGCGTAGTTCCGAATAACCCCCCGTCATCACGGACGCGTGGTTCTGCTCGCTCCCTTTTCAGTAACGTTTGTTGATGTGTTGGATGATTTGGGCTACGAAGCTGATCCCCTTGGAACTTGCCAGCGACTTCCCTCCATGGACGGAATTAATAATTCTTCCCCCACCCACCTGTTTTATAAGCAGCTCTTTATATACAGACTTCCCTCCAAATCTCATGGTAAGATCTTGCTAAATGGCTTCTGGGAATCGAAATGGGTCTATATCAAAAAGATACTTTTTTCTCATCTCCGTGCTCTTTGATTTCTTTAAATAAACTCTAGAAGGTAAGAGTTTGATTAAAAACCAGTGCGGCTTCTCATTAGAGATGCTAAGTGGCCTCTTCCCTGAGGTGTTTATTCATGTTTCTGTTTGTTTATTATCGTTCCTACCCATGTGCTCAGCACAGATGTCAGGCTGCTCTGGATTTCCTCTGGATTCAGTTCAAAAAAATTGTCATGCTTTTTGCTTCCACATTTCCCGATACCCGGGTAGTTTTAAACTGCGGTTCCTCTCTGCAGTTAAAGTTCAGGAATTTAATACTTGAGTTAATCTGGTTTGTACTTTAGTTTACATGGGGATGTGATGGGATGTGGAAGGGCTGGTGGTCCCGCGGCGGTTGGTGATGGCGGGTGGTCCCATGGCGGGTGGTGATGGCGGGTGGTCCCATGTAATTAAATACATGTAATTAAAGACTTTTGTTGTTGTTGTTGGTTAGTTGTTGAAACATTGACCTGAATATTGATTCATCTAAAGCATTTTTAACACCAAAAGTCAAAATGACGGTCGGTCGTAAATCTTCCTTATGTTTTATGATAGAATAACTTTTATTTGCAAACCTTCCTAAGGAGAAGAGAACTCGCCAGGCTCAGAGGAACCCCCCGAAGCGCGATGCAGAGCCTCAGCTCGGGCTTGGCTGGGCTTGAACGCTTCTTGGGTTTGCTTTTTTTCCTACGAGGCAGAGAAATCAGAAGCGTGTCTAGGAAACGGAGTGCAGTGTTTGCTGGAGGTGCAGGTAGTGCTTCCTCAGAGAAGTTAACTCCCAGTGGATAAATATTTATAAATAGAGCAGCGTATTGTCAGGGTCTGTGTTCCTCGGGGCTTTCCTGCCTGGTGCAAGGTGGCACTCCGAGCGAGGGACCGCGCTGGGTCCCACAGCCCTTGCACACGCTCGGTGCGATTCTGTCAGAGATCTTCAGGTACCCGCCCCAGCTCTGTGCCTCCAGGAGCTCGTCCGCGTGTTCCCACTCCTTCTGGAGCTTTGGGGGTTTTTCTTCTCCCTGCTCAAAAAGTTCCCTGGCAAAAGGACTGGGGGTGATTGCAAAGAGTGTCTGAATATCCAGAGAAGAAGTCTAATGTGACCTTCAGAGAGTTTGAGCATCCAGACAAAGCTGAAGTTGCAGTCTTTATAAGGACAAAAAAGATGACACAAACTGAGCTTCCTTTCCGCCGCGCTAGAATATGATTGGAGCCTTTGGAGAAGTTTACTGAAATTTTTTGACCCTATTTTTTATTTTCCTGCATGTCATTACAAGATGATTTCATAGAATGCTTTAAAAAGAAAGTTACGGTGGCATTGTTCTCGTCTAATTGATCTGAGCTATTGCTGTTGGGTTTTAATTTGTTAATGTGCAGGTAGAAATGCTGCTGTTCCCCTGCTGCCTCTTTATTAAGCCAGGATTAGTGTTTGAGGAGTGTTTTAAAAGAAAACAGAAGCTTATCTGCGTGGTGTATATTTAAAATGCCCTGTCTCAGCCATGCTCTGGTACAAAGGTTTAGTCTTCTCTTTTTTTCCTAAAGTTTTGTTCTTAAAAATGTGAAGTTATTTGAAATCACTGAAGCCGGGATTTTCCAGGACTTTGTAGCCTCGGTGAGCGGAGGTCTGAAAGGAGATTCCTTGCCCGCACAAAGAATGCGCATTTCATCCTCGGAGCTTATTTTTCCAAGGTGTGGGAAGGACGGTTGGGAGGGCAGCAGGTCCCAGGGGTGGGATCTGTGGGATCTGGTGGGATCCAGCGCTGGCTGCAGCCTGCCCGGCCAGGTCCTCGGCCGCTGGCGCGGGGAGACACGTGGTTTAGATGTACATGGAAGTTATTATCTCTATTTCCGTCAGTGCCACCACGGGTAGTTTTTCTTTTAGCTTATCTGCTGTATATTTATGTCGTCCTTATGAAGAGTTTTATGTTTAAAGTCTTTTAATAAGCCCTTAGAAGGGCTGATGGTACCAAAGTGTTCCCAGCCCATCACTGTCAGAATCCAGCGCTCTGGAAGAGCTGGGCTCACGCTGCCTTTTCTTGAGGGTTTTGTTGAGCCGTTTGTTATCCTGTGTTACTAACGGGGTAGTTACTACATCAGCAGTATCACGGAGTGATGTGTAAAGCCCAGAGCAACACTGAAATATTAAAATTGCTTTTTCCTGCACCGTCGTTCAGAATCAGACTTTAATATACCGGTCACTCAATTAAAAAGGACTTATTTCATTTTTTCCTACCATAGCTATTTTATTCTGCACTGCGAAAGCCGCAGGGTAGGAAAGCACAAAGGTTTTCACTGTAGTTTGACTCACGTGTATCTCATTTGGTGTTGAGCATCACACAAACACTGCAGATATGCAGCGTTGCTCCTTACCTGATAATTGTCATCTTATAAAAATAGAGAAAGGAAAGTAGTGGGATGTAGATTATTTTGGTTTTGTCAAAAGTTAAAATTGTAGCAACAGGAATACTGACGATAGGTTGAGATATTCTTTGTGGTGAATAGCTCTAAAATAGTGAAAAAGAGGAGATATTCCTCATCTCTGCACTTTGTGCTTTCGTAGCAGAGATGCAGCTCAGCTGAATTCTTCTGCAAGGCTTGAAACCAAGCCCGAAGCCCACGCCTGGAGCAGTGGCACAGCTTTAACTTCCTCCTGTAATCTCCGGAATTCTTTTTCCTGCATATGTCCCTGTTCTTGGCCCTTCTAATTTTCTGAATGGTTACGTTGCTCAAAATTTCCGTAGCATCGCGTTAAGCGAAGTGAAATTACTGTAAGACCAATCTTTGAATTGCACTTAGCTTGGGAACACCAGTGCCGTGGTCCTGGCGATGCTCCTTGTCCTTGTTCTTTGTGCTGCCGGCGTGTCCAGCTGCTTAAGCAAAGGGGAATGTCGCTGCTGGTGCTTTGCTGCGTGGCACAGCAGCCGCCCGCGTCCACGGCTCCCAGACCGCTCGAGGTCCGTGTGCCCGTTGGGTACGTGTGAGCCAGAGCTGCTTCCAGCCGGTCAGAGGAACACGCTGCATCCAGCTGCCAGTTGCCCCATAAAAAGTGGAATCTGAATTAACTCAATATTATCTTTTTCACTTAAATGAAAACTAAATCCAGGATTTTTAGTGTTCGTCATTAATAGTGTTCAAACATCTGGGAAATGGTCTCTTCTCCCCCTTTTTTCCCCCGGGTGTTCTGCTCCCTCCATCCTCGCAGACCATGCAGCTGAAGTGGCTTGTGGAGCAGCGAGGATGATTTTGAGCAGTGACCTCAATCCCTCGAGCAGGAGCAAAGTGTTTTGTGAGCTGGGCTCAGCCGAGAGAGGTGGCGTGGAGCCTGCGCGCCTTGAAACCCCTGCGGTTATCACCCGCGGCTTTTAGTAACTTATTTCTTTGGGGAGACTTTTGATGGTTCTGTCTTTCAAATTTGGGCACTGTTCCAAAAAACACTCTCTTGGAACAGTTAGATTGCTTTGATTCCTTTTAATTGCATCACGCTAAGTCGGCTGTCGGTGTGCACGGCAAAGTCTCAGGTTGAATGTGTTTCCGTGCTTGGACACGGGGATTGGGGCCTGATCCCCGTCACAGCGCAGGGGCTGCGCGGTGTCCTGCCGCGGGCACGGGGCTCACCTTGAGCAGGAGAGCTGCTCCGAGGAATGAAGCAGGAAAGATAACTCATTATAAGGAAGGATTAGGCTATGTTAGGAAAAAAAAAAGTTTATAATGATAAGGGAAATGCAGCACTCGCTACCTCGCCAGGCATTTGGGCACCGTCTTAGGAAGGCTCTGGCACAGGTTAGATGCCCAGTTATCTGGGAGGATGCGGGTGTAATTGATTCTGCATCAGGGAAGCTGGGATGGGGCTGGATTTCTGCGTGAAACCCCAGCCAGCCTTGCTTTCTGAGAGTGCCTGGGACCGAGCAGTGAGGCAGCAGGGTGCAGAGCAGGAAACCTCTCAGGTGGCTGTGTGGCACGTATCCCGCATACAACTTCATTGTACTGATGCCATTTTATTTATTTCACCTGTAGCAGTAACTCTGTTTTTCGTGCTTTGTGTGTGCTCTTTTGTATATGAGGTTCTTTGCCACCCAGTAACTGTTGTGAAAAGAAAAAACAAAAACCCTTCAGCAAAATAAAGCTTTTATATATCATTGTAGCTGCTGGGTAGGATCAGCAAGTGGCTCCTGCTGCAAGGAGGGGTAACAGACAGTTTCAGTATAAAATACTGACTGTTGGAGTAGTTTCCGCTGCTGCTAACTGGGGAACGCATCTTCAGATGCTGAGTGGAGCAGCAGAGGCAGCGAGTGTCTGGAGGAGCAGAGCTGTCTCACCAGCCCCGCTCCTGAGCTGGGGAATCTGTTACTGAGAGACGTCAGGGTGGTTCTGATCCCTTTGAGGAGAGTCGGGAAGGAGACGAGGGCAGATATGCACAGAAACAGAGCCGTGATTGCACGGAGAGCTTCCTTAGCCCTTACACAGTGGACTTCAAGCTGTTCCACACTGTTTGCCAGGCAATTTCACCCCTCGCCACATATCTCAAGTTGTCTCTCGCTGGCGCCCTGTGATCCCACTCCAAATGGTCTTGTGGAGCTTCATCTGCAAAACGCTGCCTAAGGGGCTTAAATCCTGCCCAGCCAAGTTATGGCTGAGAATTTCGTAACTTCTAAGCGCGAGCCTCTGACCTTGTGCAGATGATGCCTTTTCTCGACTCGGTGAGCAGAGTTTTACGCTCTTTGCCTCCCGTACCATAGTTAGTGTCTCTCTAGCAGCTGAGGAAGCGTTGGCATAGTTGGGTTCTTCACCCCACACTCCCCAAACGCTTCACCCCTCAGCAGTCTGGGGATCAGGTGCCAATACTGAAAAATGCAGAGAATGAAACGTGTTGCAGAAAGTGAAATACGAGTATATTTTTATGGAACTGGTGGCCATCAGGTTCGTTAAGGTATCTTTGGGCTGGAAGGGGAGGGACTCTAGGCTTTTATTGTGCTGAACAAAAAGAAGACAATATTATAACTTGTGAGCAGCAGAAGCTATGAATGCCAACAGGCACGTTTTTCACAGGGTTTGTATCTGCTGTGCTGGTGTTGAATCACATGCACACTGTGGATCTAAGGCTTGGGGGCCTTTCCGGAACCAGGACTGAGGGCTTAGGCTGCAGGAAATTGAAGATAAAGACTTGAATGTTATCACTTTCATGGGAAAATAGGTTTGTCCTTGTATTTTTTTCGAGGGGGGAAAAATTTCATCTCCCAGCTGAAAATGCCAGAGCACGTGTCTGTCCCCCCGTGCGCTGCTGAGTGCCAGCGATGGTGGAACCTCGTCTGGCTCCCACAACTCTTTTTTTTTTTTTTCTCCCCAATGCTGTGCTTAAGCTACTTCAACCACTTGTTCGCAAACTGTCTGTCACCTTCAGCTCTCACATCTCTTCCTGTCTTTAGGAGCTAACCCCGAGGTGAGATTCCTGCGCTCAGCACCCGGCAGTTCGGGAGGGGATCACGAGCTTGGGCAGGGGGTGGCTGCGGTGCTGCAGCCCCTGCGCTCCCCAGCGCGCCGCGGGCACGTCCTGGGAAAGGGGCCCTAACTTCCCATTGCTTGATTTGTGTTTTGGCCCCATTCAAAGTAAAAGAAAAAAAAAAACACATTAGGTGACGTTTCCAAAGCAGAGCCATTAATTTAGGCACAAATTGCACAGAACTGTGGGAATTACTTACGCAGCCAGGACGTAGGGACATTCCCCAGTGGGATCGGAGTTGATGAGCACAGTGAATTGGTTTTGCCCCTCCAGGCAGACTCATCCTGGCGAGGTTACTGCCGCCACCTGCTAATCCCTAAACGTGTGGGCGTTTTACTCGTTCTTCGGAAGAACAAAATCCCTCATGAACCAGGCGGGACAATGCTTGTGCTTTATTGCTGCTGCTCGTTGTGCGAGCGCTGGTGTTGGCGCGGCCCCGTTAGCAGGCTGGGCTGGAGCTGTCAGGCTCTTCAGCTGCCGCTCGGCTTTATTGCCCGTGGACGTTTTCCCAGAGCTGCTCGTGTCAGCCTGCGCTGCTGGCTCCTCGGGACCTCGCGCCCTCCTCCTGATGCTCTTCATCGCGGGCTGGTGTAGATCCTACCGGCAGCTTTTGAACCAGACAGAGCCAGAACGTTGCTCTTGTCTCAAATAATGATACGGTTTTGATGGAACAAGTCTTCGGAGAATCTCTTGTTTTCTCTCTGAAAGATGATTGCTTGGATTTCATCATGATAGGGAAATAATTTGGGAGGCATGGGAGAGTGTGGTCAGTAGGCAACCAGCATTAATAGCTTTGGAGCAAAACCATCTTACTTTAAATTTCAGCGTTGAGCGTGGTTGTGTTGATGTCCACAGCACGACCACAGAGGTGGTGCTCTTGGTGTTTCGTCCCAAATGGTTTTTTTCTCCTGCTTTGCGGCCAGAACTCCCTTCTATTGAAACTCCTGTTCCTATGGCTTTGTCAGCACGGTGTTTTGCCGGCCCAGAAGTTTGTGGCATACTGAAAATTGAAATGTCTTAAAAATTAACATAATAACTGTATTTTAAAACAAATATACATTAACAAAGGTTGGGTAAACCAAGGAGCGTTTCATAGAAGTGTGACAATGTCACATAAAGAAGCAACCTTTTAGTTTTGCCTGCACGGATAGAATAATGAGTAGTGGATCAGGCTGCCACAAAGTTATTGCTTTTGACAGAAGCTCTTCAACGAGACACTGAGGTGATCAGGAAATCAAATTCGCCCCAGAAAGCCCGCTGACATCACCGTCAGCGATTCCATGCTTGTCCATCGCAGTGCTCGGGTCGGGCTTTTCGACAGCGCTGATGCTCCGATTGCGGCGTCGGCTGGGAGCAGCGGAGAGAGCTGGGCATCCTCTGCAGAGGGATCGAAGCCTAGATGGGCTGGTCTGATCATTGCGTCAGGAAGCAAAGACTCGTGCCAAACACCAGAAGATCGCTCTCATCAACCCCCGGTAGAAGGCAGGGAAGGCCAGCGTGGACTCCAGCTGCAGTACGGGTCTGGAACTGGTCAATAGCTGGTAAAAACCAAGGGGAAATAACCATGAAGCCTTGTCTGTCTGTGTGATTTCAGCACACGTTGCTGAGATTAAACCCAGCGGACCTCCCGAGGGTTGGGGTAGGCTCGCTGTTACCTTCTGCACCAAGCACTGCTTGAAAGCGTCTGTTGGGAAGCACAGGGGGAGGAATAAAGCACGTTACCAGGGAAGGCACGTGGATAATGACCGAAGGAAGTACAGGAGCCTGACAAACAGAAACATTCATCAAAAGGGCAGTGATGCTGAAGTGCAGAAATGTCCATGTGAGAACAAAAACTGTGGTTTAAAAAGGCTTCTTCATCCCGTGAAAGGAAAGGTAAAATTGTTGACTCGGCGGGTGCTCCCGGCCGCAGGCCGGGCTGTCCGTGTTGGGGGGTGGGACACTGCAGAGCTGCCGGCTGGCGCTGGGCAGCCGCGGCAGCCCAGGGTTGGATGCTCTTCCTCTATGTTCTTCTCAAAGAGCTTCGGTTTCTGTAGTTCTGTTCTGGCAGGAGACTTTATTTCTTTCTACCCATTATTAAAAATAGCGTCCTGCCCCACAGAGCATCGCACCAAGCACCAGGATCCTCCTCTTCGCCCCAACCGTGCCCCGTACCCCAACCAGACGAACAAGCCCTGAACATTTAGTTACCGTCCCCACTCTCCTGATGTGTTTTGCGTATCAATGGCAAAAAAGTCTTGAAGGTATTTTTTAGGGGAAAAGAAGACAAAGAAGAAAAAGACCCCGCCTGGTCTAGTTTTAGTCAGATAATCTGTTCCTGTCGTGTGTGCTGGACTGATGGGTCTGAGCGCTGCTCTGAGCTCCGGCCTGGCCATCCTGAGCTGGGACACAGCGCTGGGGCTCTGCTTCTTCCCAGGCTCCCTCCTCTCCTCTCCTCTCCCTTCCTCACCCCTGTGTTCCTCAGCACGCAGACGATGTGTTTACAGTTTGCATCTTTAGATCTACAGGCTTTAGTTTTGGCGTATGAATTCACCTCCATTAATTGCGAGCTGTGTGTAATATTTATGCTAGCGGGACGTGAGGAGCGTTGGAATGAGCGTGTTCTCCTTTGAGGAAAAGGAGCTGAAAAATTACCACGCGCACTGGTTATAGCGTCTTGTAAAGATGCCAGCGGGCAGAGCGGGATTTAAGGAGCACGTTTTTGCAAATCAGCGCCTTCATTACAGCCCTGAAAGGAGAGGGGAAGAGGTGTGGGGGGATCCGTGCTAAGATTAATGCAGCCTCTTATCTTTACTTAGTGCGGAACTTCCCCAGCAGGATGAGTGTGTCACATCACTGCTTCCCTCTTCGTGGTTTTCTCTCCTTCTCCTTGCTTTCCTCTGTTGTTGTCATCACGTAAATGATGCCTTTCATTGTCTCCATCTTGCCTGTTGGCTTGAAGACGCTGAATATTAATTGCACAGCATGGTGTCTGTTTTCCGAGCTTCACAGATAAGCAAACCATTTTTTTATTAAAGTGCTTCATCCTCTTTTACTATGATACTTAAAAACTTTATCTTTGCCTGTCACAGAAGAAAACCTAAAAAGCCCAAACTTCTGAGACTTTGATTCAGTTTATAAACAGACGTTCCAGAGCAGGTTTTTGTAGAGGTACGTAGGCGGTCGTCCTGCTCTTAAACTTGGGTCTTTATTTCAATACATCAGCTTGAACGGTTTTTAAGCCACTGTGATTCCGTCAGTCTGTCTCTGCGGTTCCTGGGAAGAGGAAGAAACCGGCTTTTGTCTTTCAAAGGGCACTTGAAAGACTTTGTGTTATTATTTGGCTTTGCTTCCAAAAAAATGCACTTCTGGGTATGACAAACCAGCTACTACACAGGCTGCTCCACGGGCGCCTTGAACTCAGCAAAGTAAAAAGGGTTTTGAAGCATTGGGGTTTTTGAAGTTGTTCTCAAGCACAAAGTGTGCTCTGAGCTCCGCTCGTGGTGCGGTGCGGCTGGGGAGGGCAACGCAGCGTCCGCAGCCAGACACCCCGCTACCGCCTCTGGGCTTTCTCCAAAGGCAGGGGCCGGGTGCCCAGGGCTCTCGGCCGGTTCTCCCTCTTTTTCCCCAGCTGTGGGAATATCAAACTCCTGGGACTTCTGTGCACTTCTGTCTTGAGACTGGTGCTGCCTTGGTGGTGACTGTTAGAGGAGAGGTTATGAAATACGCTCATCACCCTTCCATGTCTGCTGGGACCTGGCACCTGATCTTAGCTGCTACTAGCTAGGAAGTTAATTTAGAAGTGTATTAGTGTTATGCTACAGTGCTTTGATTGTTTTTTTCCTGTTTTTATTTATTTATCCCTGAATGTTGAATGAAATTGTCGTGTACTTGCCAATTTCGCATTCTTCTGTAATTCTGTAGGTTTCTGTAGTCCCTTCTAATATCTGCAGGTAACCAGCCCGCTTTTACAGCCGCTGCACTCTTAGTCGGCAGTGCTCGCTCTGCCTCGTGTCTGTGAAGAGCAGCCAAGAGCTGTTGAGCCGTAGTCACGTCTGTGGCCCGATGGAACCAGTAGCGATGAGCTGCTGGGCTGGAGAGACCTGCAGGTTCAAAGCGAGCCCGTTACCGAAGATGAGCGTGTCCACAGAGCGCGTAGCAGCGCTGCGAGGAGGTGGCCTTGCTCCTTTTTGAAGACAAGCTTTTTGCCACAATTTTTTTTCCCCGCGTCTGCTGTGGGCCCATCCAGAAAAAACAAGATTCCATCCAGGTTTAACATATTTGCGGAGGCGTTGGCTGCCTTTCTTGCAATCTTCCTTATTAATATAATGAGAAGTAACTGGTTGGGGCTTAGGAAGGGAACGAGGCTGCTGCTGTTCCTGTTCTTACTCCGTGAGGGACAGCTGTCTGAATTCTCCTCTACCCTTCCATCTGGCATTTCGGTTCCTTGTAAGGCTTGAAGCAAGAGCTGTGTGCCTCTTCCAGATGGGAGGGAAGGAACATTTCCGAAGGAGATTTGAGTTTTTCAGAATATGTGATATACAATTTTCTGTCCTTAAGAAGGAATTTGGTTCAGTTGGAGATGCACGAGGTATGAATTTGAGGATTAAGAGAATCGTGCAGAGGGCTTTTCTGAGGCTGGTTAACGTTGAGAACATATTTGACCTTCCAAAGGCTTTTTGACTGTTGATAATCCCGGAGCGAAGCAGAGAAGAGTTCAGGGATGCGATGAGCTGACTCCAGCCCGTGCTGTGCGCGCACAGCCCCACGCGCCAGCAGCTGACGCATTCTGTTTATTCAGCTCCGCAGTAAATGTTTTGTGTTTGCTTTTTCCAGCGTCACTGATTTATATATGTGCTTCTATCTTAACTAAGTGCCTGTGTCTTAAGTGGATTTGTGAAATGATTCTCTTACGTTTTATGTTGCTAGGCCAGGTACAAGCAGAGTCTTGATCCAACGGTGGATGAAGTTAAGAAGCTGTGCACGTCTCTGCGTCGGAACGCCAAGGAGGAGCGGGTACTTTTCCACTACAATGGCCACGGTGTCCCCAGGCCCACGGTCAATGGGGAGATCTGGGTCTTCAATAAGGTGCGTCCTTGCTGAACAGCGGCATCTTTTCCACTGCTATGTAAACTGTTGAGGTGTTCTGTTAGAGAACAGCTTGATTTGCAGGGTTTCAAATGTGTTCACAGGTATTTGCTTGGTTCCCTGCTGACAGCTGTTTGCTTTCTCTGTGTTCTTCAAGTCGCGTGAGGCCGTACAGGTTGTCCCTCACCTCCCGGTGATTCAGATTCTCTAAAGGTCTTTTTTAAAACACTGACAAGCAGCTACTTCCACTTGCTTCATCCGCTTTTCAGGATTTTTCACCCAGCTCTGTCGTGTCTGAGCAAACAGGGAGGCTCCCTTACGGACTTGGCTTTGCTGCCTCACGTCACCGGCTGCTTACGGGGTTCTTAGGCCTGACGTGGCTGTTCAGAGTTAGCAGACACTGTTCAGACTACCTGGAGGTAATCCACGAGGACAATGAACCGCAGGGCTAGCTCTGCTTCCAGAGCACAGCGTGCTGCAGACCTCCCAGTGCTATATCATGAGTGTCTTTAGATTTTTAAAGACTTGCTTCGCTCCTGCCTAGCCCGAGTTTGGAGCCGTGGTTTGCAGACCACATGCAACACCCCCCGAGTGGTTCCAAGTGTGCCCCAAAGGTGCTTTGCGTTCTCTTTAGTTTAGCTGTTTAGAGCTGTTAAGGGTAACTGATTTAGAACAAAATCTTACGAAATTCAGCGATAGTGCTCATAGCTGAGAAGCACGTCCAGCTGCCGCAGGACTCGCATTCGTCATTGTAGATATGCTCCTGTTTTGTTTGGGGCTTATTGAGCTGCTTTTCTCATAGTTCACACAAATTATCTTTATAACTGAATGACCATTCACTGGTAGTTTGAAAGAGCAGGGTAGAAGGGAACGGGATGAAGCGCAAGAGGGCATCACTTTATTCTGGCGCATCTCTATTGGAGACTTGATGAGTATTCAGAGCAATAAACAATTGTTCCGAATACTAATTCATTTGGAAGCTGAATTTGGTGTTTAAGAGCAAATACGAGTGACCTTCTTCTTACTGAACAGCCAGTGGGTAATAAATAAGCCAGAAAGAAAGCTGGGCAGAACGCGTTCCCCGTGGAAGGAGAGGAAATTACTGCTCGGTGAAGCTGTGCCTCGTGCCAAATGCTTTATTAAGAGCTTTCTGGGTGTTTGCCCGTTTCCCTGCGGCGTGGGCAGCGCGGGTGACGGGGAGCTGAGCTCTCTGATCTGTCTTACAGATGGGAAAAAAGAAATTGCTTGTCATATAGGTTTATGGGGCAAGTTGAAACTTAGTGGTTTATGCAGCTTGTTGCCAAATATTGGCTTTTTTGGAAAGAAAGACTCAATAGTGGAACACTTCTTTTAAGCAAAGGATTAAATTTGAGGAAATACTGGGGGTGAAAAATTCAGCAGTGTTTAGAAATCAGTCCCAAGGAGTTCAGTCTCGGATCTAAGCAGGGGCCTAGCCAGGCTCAGTATTCCAGCCCGCTTGAAACAGTAGAGGTGCTGAAACTCGGCTGTGCTGACATTTTCAAATGAGATTGACAGTGCTCACGCACACGCTTGAAGCCTCAGTTGGAAGAGCACGAAGGCGGGGCTGGAAAGGACCTTGAGATGACCCGAGTGAGGGCCAGGAGGAGTGCAGCAGGCCTTGCTGGTGGATCGGGTCTTACAGGCTGACCCCTGTTTGTCCAAGCAAATAAAATGTTTTGGTTCGTGGTGACTTCCCATGGGATGAAGTTGAACATCTTTCTACATTCCCCCGAGCGGGTGGTCCCGGGGAGACTCGTCAGGCTGCAGAGAGCTCTTGGTGCAGGAGCAGAGGGTGGTGGGTCCAGCCCGAGCTGCTGCATCTGTTTGATTCAAGGACACGAGCCAGCAGTGGAGTTTCAAGAGTCTGCCCAAACGCTTCCGTGTGCTTTTGTTCTCAGTCTGCGGATGCTCAGTTTTGCTTTTTTTTTCCTCCCATAAAATGGGTGTGCGGCCGTTACAGGCTGATGACATGGGTGGTATTCTGCACAGAAGACTCTTCAAGCATGGACAGAAAGAGAAATTGTAGCATGCTTTGGAAGAGATGATTGTTGTGAGAATGTCCTTCCCCTGGCTCTGTCGTGTCTTGCTCTTGTGCAAAGACGTGAAACGTGCAGCGTCAGAAGCAGATTCTGCTGCTAGCGTGAGAACAGAGAACACGGAATGTGCACCATCGCGGCGTTCCTGTGAGGTCTTCTGGAGACTCTTCTCACATTGCTTATCCTGGCCACAGCTCTGCCCAGACACCCTCTATTTGACCTAATAAGGCCAGAAGCTGCAAGCCTCCTCATGCCACAGCTCCCGGTTTGAGCTGCCTGCTCTTGTAACCTGCATTCCGAGCCAGTACTTGGTGATGGACTTGCCCAGTGTTTCACCGTGGGCTTCCCGCTCTGGCTCGCCGCACCCTGCTGGCACGCAAAGGGAGGGTGAGACGCTCCTTGTAAACCCGTTCATTGGTGTTACCTGGTGTTGTGCCACATTTGGAGGACACAATAACGTGGTTTTCATGTATTTATCGCTGTTGTATTAATGCTCTTGTTCCCATTTTGCTTGCTACTGTTCTCTGAGAAAATCCCAACGCGGTTTCCAAAAGGTAAGAAGCAGCCCCCGCCTTGACTCCAAACGTGTTTATTCTGAAGTTCTCAGCAAAATCTGAAGAATTTTTTTTTTTTAATATATTTTTGAGTTGTTCATTAAGCAACGGGTTATGAAATCTGTTCAGAATCGGTTTCCAGTTTAAAGGAATGACACAGCAAACAACAGTCACAGAGGGATGGTGGGAGCTGTGTTAATGGAACAGAAACTTTCTTGCTCAAACCCGGAG
The DNA here is from genome assembly GCA_033124195.1 of Coracias cyanogaster. NCBI lineage: Eukaryota > Metazoa > Chordata > Aves > Coraciiformes > Coraciidae > Coracias > Coracias cyanogaster. The sequence continues at coordinate 49,015 of JAVSBS010011389.1, forward strand.
TCAGCGCTGAGAACAAAACATACGGCCGAGCTCTTTCATACTCGCAGTCCCAGCGTGGCAGAGGCAAGATGAGCAAGCATCAAAAGATCACCCCGAGCAACCATGCTAGAAAACTACTATTTAACACTCCTTTTTTCTTCAAACTATCTCATTTACATATCATTAGCAAATCCGAGAAGTTATATGTGACCCCCACAGTAAAGTCTGAACGTAAAATTCTTCTGGTTGGAAATACCACAATATTAATCAGAGCTATAATCCCGTCTGCGCTGTAGCAACGCGCATTATAAATGTAAAGTTACAGCACTGCGTGCCCACAGTCTCGTGGGGATACGTGTCTTCGTGTGTAACTGGCTGTGACTGGGATGAGCTCGAACCGAGTGACGTCCTTAAAGAAATGTCGGGGCCAAGGGTGAGCTTTCATACCTCGTTCTTTCTTGCAAATCTCCGACCTCCCTGAGACTTGGGCTTTTATAAACAGTTTTTCCTATTAATTTTAATGAAACAAGCAAAACTTTTATATATGGGCAAAACTGGATTTTTGCAATGACTTACGGTTCCCTCCCTCGCCCAACATATGGTTTATGATCACTCCTGTCTTTATATATGCTGATGTGTGTCCTTGAAAATTTGATTTTTGTAAAAGTTTACTGGTTTTATTACAGCTATTTAAAGTCTCTTGAATTTAAATGGGAGTTATGATGCCATCCATCATTCCGCTGATGTTAATAGGAACATCGCAGCTTTTCCCGGGGATTTTGGGCAGGTCGGTGCTGTAGGAGCAGGAGCAGCTTGCCCTCTGGCTGCGGGGGGATCGTGCAGGCACCCGCTGTCTTTGGAGGGGACTCTGCAGGCTCAAACGGCAGCTTTGGGTGCTCTGTTCAGCGCTGCCGCTCAGTCCAGCGTGTGGCCCTTCGTTGCCAGCTCTAAATGTCCAAGTTTTGCTGGTCCTTGTATTTTAAGAAGCTCCTGCCTTTGTCTGAGGCCGTTAAGGTGGAAGGCAAGGAGCAAAATGCTTCGTGTTTACAGAGACGGAATTGTTGGTTCTTCGCTTGGCTGAAGGCAGGCTTTGTGGGTTTTAATTTTATCGGATAATTCTGGAAGTTGCACAGAAGTTAAAGACTGTAATAAAATTATGAAGCATCTCGTTAAACTAAGATGGCGTAGCTGCTGATGGGCTGCAGAGTCTTAATTATCCATCTTGATTTATTGATGGAGTTTTCAGTTTCAGATGTTTGATGTTAAATTAAAGACAGCTGGTTTACATCCCTCATCAGTGTTGCCGAAATTTGAGATAAAATTGGACTATTAAATGCTGGTTGGAGTTGTTAGCACACATCAAAGCTCTCTCTGCTGAGCTTTAGGATTTCGGAGTTTAGCATTTCAAACAATACCGCACTAAAACCTCCTTGCCGCGTGCGCTGGAGCTGGGGTCGTCGTCCTCATTATCAGCAGATGGTGATGGGTATTTGTGTTGATTTCTTTTGTGGTTGCAGAACTGGAGTTATTTTGTGTGTGTTTTCTTGTCTCACCCGTGAACGTTCCGTTGCTTCTCTGTCTCTTTGTGACGTGGGTGGGTTTTCTTTTCCCTTCCAGAACTACACCCAGTACATCCCTCTGTCCATCTACGACCTGCAGACGTGGATGGGCAGCCCGTCCATTTTCGTCTACGACTGCTCCAACGCCGGCCTCATCGTCAAGTCCTTCAAGCAGTTTGCACTACAGAGGGAGCAGGAGCTGGAGGTGAGATCAGGCACCTGCGGAGGTGGCCTTGGTGTGCCGGCTGAAAGCTGTGTTTAAAACGGTGTTGGAAGGCAAATTAATTTGCAGATAATTTTGCTGCTCCAATCCGTCTGGTTCGGTTTGTGGTCCTATTAAACTTGGAACCATTTTTAATACAAGCACTAATTAAATGGTGATGTTAATAGAATCTGTTTGTGCCCTAATGGTCTTTGCTGAGATAAATGCTGAGGTGAACTAGACTTATTTATTTCGGTCACAAAAGCCTAGGATCTGGGTATGTATTTGGAGGCAGTTAATGTGAAAATGCAAACCGAAATAAACAGGATCAGAGGGATTGCCACTAGTGCTTGCAGTTTCACAGAGTGCTCAGGTTGAATGTGCTCCTAGTGAAAAGCTGTCTTTGGTAAATTTAATTACTAATAAATTTATTGAAATAAATCTGAAAGGCAAAGCAGGACACAAGACATCAGGATTGTTTGTGCAGTCCCTTGGGATGACAAGACCCCCCTCACTCCCGAGGTGCCCGCGAGCTTCAGCCTCCACAGTTTTAAAGGTTCAATTCTCACACACTCACAATTCTGAGACACTGTATTGAAAAAACCAATCCCAAACTTCAAGGAAGGAGTATTAATTAATCAGGTAACTGACTGCCACAAACACAGCCTTCAAGCAGGTGTCAACAGTATCCCTGGCTGTGACTCCTGCCATTCTAAATTCCAGTTTTTGGATGTGCTTTCATGATGACCCTTTTGGCAGGTGGGAATTCCATTCTCCTGACAGAGAACAGTCTAGTAGCTTGAGATACAGCGATCGTTTCATTGTTCCTTCCCTTCAAGCCGTGACAATGCCGTATTTTGTTAAAGATAAGAAACTTCCCAAAGCCCGAGGCGTGGGAAGAACACCGGTTGGGTGGGTAAGAGAAGCCTTTTGAAGGTCACCATCTTTTTAAGCCAAGGAGAACATCTGATGGCCGTGTTCTGTTCTCCTTCCCATGCTTTCTGTCAGCCTGGGACTTTCACGGGGGGATTTTTCGGAGCCTCTCTCTGCTTGTTCAATGCACCCTTCTGGATTTTTGTTTTGTTTTCTCATTTTGCTCCTCAGCAGGCAAAAAATGAGCCTGACTCTGCCTTCCCTTTCCCTGCTTGCTTCATGAATTTCCTTTTTTCCTTGGCTCTTGCTGAGCTCTGGAAGGACTTTGAAGCTCTTTTGGCAGGAAGCAGCCGCGGGGACTCTGCTGGTTGCTGCCACGAGACAAATACCTCGCTCAGGTGAAGCTCGTGCGGGAACAGCTCCTCTCTGCGAGCCAGACAAAGGCGGCTCTGCAGACCAGGGCTGGGCACGCTGAGAACGACGAGCACGAGTGATGGTGTCAGTCTTTGTTTCAACCAAAATATTAAACCCCATTTGCTCCATTTCTTTTAATTTTGTGAAATGCATGAGGTTAGATGGGGAAGCTGCTGTAGTATTTCTTCTGCCTGAAACACGGGTAAAAATACTGGTTAATTTGATTATGAAAATACTTCCAGGCTTATATGTCAGCTTTCCGTTCGGTGTCTTTGGATTTCATTAGCTACTGATGACTTACTGAGATATCTGCTTATTATTGCTAGAAAGCAGAAGACTTGGTAACGGGGATAGGAAGGTGCTGGACAAAGCGTGAATGAGAATTCAGCTGGAAAACTATGAATTACTGAATTGTTCACAGTCATGAGAAGGGAAGGAGAGCTGGAGCTGGTGCTCGAGAGGGACTGCTGGGGTGATCAAGATAATTGTTAGCCCGTCTTACTGAAAGGAGATTACAGGAGCTCGCTGTTCTCTTAATCTGGCAGAGGAAGGCTGAGGGAAGCCATCACTGCTTTTTTATTGGGGGGTTTTTTTGAGATCCTTTATTTTTGGGTAGCGCAGAGCACTGGCCAGGTGCCATCAGGTTATACATAGTGCCACCAGAAACGCTAGAATTAATTACAGTGTATTTCTAGGCATGTTTGCAGCCCCGTTATATTGGGTTTATTTATATTGTTCATGGAATATAAAGGCTGGTCCTTCTCCTTAATGCGAAATCTAAACCTCCAAAGGGAGGAAGCACAGAAAGAAATGGTAACTGGAGGGTGATGGAAAAGCCATTAATGCTCCTCTAAGATACCTGAGCAAAGATGATACTGTAGCTCTGCATGGTACGTTGTTGTCTTTGGAGAGCTGTCTCCAAAATAGCGCTTGAGTAGTAAATACTTTTATTTTTTTTTGCCTTTTGGCAGTAAATAAAGTCTGGCTGGCCTGTGAGTGGAGAGCTGTGTAGGTAGAAGTGTATCAGCTTCAGTAAGAAAACAACTTTGTTTAGCAAAGGCAGGAGTCTCCTCTCGTCTCCTGGTGGACAGATTGCCGCTGAAGGTGGTTTTTGTCTCTGGCAAGACTGCTGCTCTGAGGGAGCCGAGGGTGACGGCAGAAGATCCAGCTCTGGAGAAGCCAGTTCGGTGGTAACTGGGCGTTGGTGCGATGGGGAGTGGGCAGATAGGGCGAGACTTTTGTTATTTATAGCTTTATGTTGTGTAATTGTAGGACAGCAGCAACACTACTAAAGTCTACCCGTCCTCACCACTCAACATCTCACGGTGTTTCCAAGCTTCTGAGTGACGTGCTGCTGACACGAGGGCTGGAGGGTGCCCTGGTCTGTGGTGGGCTGGCCGGGCCCGGAGCAGTGTCCGTGAACTGCTTTCACGACCACCGGGATGGGCAGTTAGAGGTTTGTTTAATATCTAGCTCAACAAAAGTGCATATTTTGCAGATAAGAAACACGCATTTAGCAGCGTGATGTGGGTATGATGTGACAAACCAGCTCCGAAGGGTCCTGCCTGGGACTGCTCTGGCTTTGCCCCAGTATTTGTTTCCCAAAAGACATTTTTCAGACCTGGAAACTGACCCCAGCTTTAGAAACCGGAATTCTGCTGTCGCTTTCCTGGCCATTGTCCAGTTTGGCATCACTGAGCAGGACACCAGTAAGGCCAGTGCGGGTACTGGTGCGCAGGGCTACCCAGCAGCGTGCTCAGAAGACCCCGGAGCTCTGCTTGCAGCCAGGCCTGGAAGGGCTGCCGCTGGGCTGCCTTAATTGTCTAATTAGCTGGCCCTGATGATTCTGAGCGTATCTAAATACACCGTCATTCTGGAGCATTAAGCAGGCGCTCTAAGTGTGCTGTGCTAACAATGATAAAGCAGCAGGCTCGTTATTTCTGATTAATTTTCTGTGTAACTGTGACATTGTGCTTCCTCTGAGCCAGGCTGCGAAGGGCTGCCGTCCTAAGGCCACCTTTGAGATGTGCAGAAGCGGAGGCCAACATACGTTTCTAGACGTGTGCTTTGCCGCGGGAGAGCCGGCTTCTCGGTTTGCAGCTTTACCGATGAGTTCTTCGCAGTGTCTCAGGGTTGCCTGTGTGGCTGGTTTGTCCTGGGCGTGCCGCTTCCTTTCCCCTCCAGCAGCCCCCGTGACTAACTAGTCCTAATTGGAGCTGAGCAGTTTCTATTTTCCCATCTTCAACATTAATTCTCCAAAAATGAGCTTAACGGCAGCGCAGCAGAATGTTATCTGGCAGGAGCGTCGTGTCTGAGGGGAGAACGTTTCTAATCCACCATCTGCTGGGCGAGAGGAACATCTTCTCTTCGGTAGCTGCTTTAATGTCTGCCCCGGGAGGAGGCTTCTGGCAGCGGGGCTCGCGTGGAGCTGGCAGCTCTGGTCAGCACTCGGTCACTCCTGCTCTCCATCGCAGCGCAGCGTTCCTCCCGGCTTTACCCTGAACGCAGCTGTCAGTTCCAGAGAGGCTTGGTGTCCTGTCAAGTGCTTGTGTCTCCGTCTAATTGTGTCAGGACATCAGGGTTTTCACCACCAGTGGTTTTAAATACGTATCTTGGTTCCCTTTCTGTTCATTACAAGCGGCAGCCTCTGCAAACCCGGCAGCTCTTCCTCCGGGTGGACAGAGAGCTTGTGAGCAGCAAACCTGAGCGCTCCGTGGCTTGGGCAGCTCTCATTTGTCTGCAGAGCAAAAAAACCAAATTACCGGCGTCTCACAGGGGTGGTAGCGTAGCTCAGTGTAATCGCTGGGTTAACGTTCCCCCTGTTACCTTGTCTGAAGGGCTGTGGATTGTCAGTTGCCCTGAAACAAGGGCAAGTAATCTGTGGATAGGAAGGAATTTTTACTTACAAAGCTCACGCGGGCAGGTACACATCACTTGGCCGTGAGATTGGTTCTGCTGAAAGCCGTTGTGAGCTCATTGCAGCCTGTTGTGAGGTCTGCATCTGCTTGATGGCTTACTGAAACTGCTGACAGATAAAACAAATAAAGAGCGCAGATAAATGCATATTGATAATTTTGACAACCTTTCATATACAGTAACCCAACAGAGTTCCTTTACTGCTCTTACAGTTGTGAACCAGCACATTTTTCCCAGGTTATGTTTAGCCTTCTACTTACTCTATATTTTGCCCTAATAAAAAGCTATGTTAGTGAGGGAACCAAGCAGTCTGGAAAGTCTGACTTCAGCAGAGGATGTTCTGAGGATACAAAAGTAAATGTTCATAGTGGGCTTTACTTGATCCTCTTTTTTCTTTTGTGTTTTTTTTTTTTTTTTCTCTCTTTTATTTGTAAAAGAACGTTGTGCTCCACCGCTCTCCCTGGAAGTCTGACAAGGTCTGTAATTAGTAGCTAGAGTCATATGTTCATTTAATGGTTGTTAATAGTTCACGTCCTAACGGACAAATATTTCCCGTGCCTGCGTCACAGCTTCCCTGGCTCATCGTGTGCGTGGAAGCCAAGAGCTGGGCAGGTCCTGGAGTATGAGCCACTTGCCATCAGAACTGAGGGGGTAGGTCGCTGCCAGACCCCGACGAATGTCACGTTGTCGGTGCTCCACGCTGCTCAGAAAGCAGAACATCCATCTAAATGTACTTCCCACCTACCGAGCCTGTTTGTGAAGGTGCCCAGAGGGCAAGTTTTTCTTCAGGGAATGAATAGCCATAGCTAAGCAGTTTGACTGCTTTATATTTCTACATCTGTGAAGAGCTGATGCTCTTCCACACTGTTCCTCATGCCTTTCTCATCAAATAAAAGATCTTGTCAGTATTTTAATTACTTTTTTTTATTATTATTAGCATACATCTTAAGTTTTATTGCTAAAGGGTACGGACGCTTGCGCCCGGACCGCGACAAGAGTAAGTATCACTAGAGGACAAGTGATGCCTTGAGAGCGGCTTCATTTCCACCCAGACGATTCTGTGGTTCTGTGAGTCTGCTGAAGGCAGCAGAACGGAGCTGAGAGCAAGGACAGGTCTCAGCGAATTTGGACAACTCGAGAAAGCCAAAGTGTGTCACTGCTGCCTCTGGCATTAGAATGGGAAAAAAATACTTCAAGGATCAAAAAAACTCAATATGCTGCAGAATTTGTGAAATAGCATCAGAAACTTCTCCACAGCTTTGCTAGCCAAGAGGTCCATGACTGTGCCAGGCGCTGGGTTTGTCACCCCTGTGTTCTGTTCCTTGCTGCCCATTCTGAGGCACCAAATGGATTTCCTCTTCAGACAGAACTTTTCACGTATAAAGATGGTAAAGAATGAGTTTATTAGGCAACCGTATCACCTTACTCCGTTGGCAAAAAAACCCCAGCTGGCTGAAGTGTTGGTCTTTAGAAGCCTGTACTCGTGTTGGCTTTGCTGTCACAGCACAGGTCACTTGGATTGGTCTTGGCTTTCCAACCCTTATGTGAAAGGACAACGAAGACACCCCATGTTGTGTTCCTTTCCCCTCTTCCCTTAAGAACCGTTGAGTACCATAGATCAGAACTTTGGGTGGCTGAAGTGTTTACTTTGTTTGCCTGTTTCAGAAAGGCACTGGAAAGATTATCTGTGTGTTTTGTTCTGTGAATTATTAGCCTCAAAAATCATGCTCGTAATCAAAATTGTGATTAGGAGAATCACTGTGGGTTTGCAAAATGGCAATATTGGTATATATGGGGTTTCTGCTTGATAGGCTGAGGTTTGGACAGATGAGCTGATTGCCATAGTGCAGGTCAGAATTTTGGAAACTCGGCTCTTTCACAGCAGACTTGACCCTGGTCTTATAAAAGCCCTGAATGTGCCCGTGGCAGCGGCTGCTCTGCTTCCTGGTCTTTCCTGAAGGGTCTGCTCTGCTTCCTGGTCTTCCTTGAAGGGCCTGCTCTGCTTCCCGTTGGTTCTTGCTGTTGGAGAACTGCTCCGCAGCACGTGCAGTGGGAGGGCTGCACAGGGGTCACGCGGGGCTGGCTCTGCGCTGCAGCTGCACAGCCACCATCGGGTCCGTGTGTTCCTCCAGTCCGTGGCTGACGTGGAATCCACACTGACGGGCCTCAGCTCTGAGTGGTTTGAACACATGATGAAGCCAAATTAAGTATAAACTAATTGAGTCTTGGAAAAGGATGCCGTGTTAGAACAGTTCTTGATCTTGAGATGCAAAGACCTGACTTCAGAGTTATTTTTCAGTGTAATACTGCTTAAAGCAGAAGTTCCCACATTGTTTTTGCATCTGGAGGAGCACGTATAAGAACCTTGAACCCTTTACTAAAGCACTGATGGAAACTTCTCTCCGCTGACACGTTACCATTTGCCTTGCAGAGGGCAGCGCATGTTTCTTTTCTCTTTTTATTGGAAGGTGCCTCTCTACTTGCATATGGTAATTGTGTGTCTCGCAGCTCGCCCTTTTTGTGCTAGTGAAGTAGAAAGGTGTCTGGGGAGGGCTAGTGAAGTAGAAAGGTGTCTGGGGAGAAGCACGGGAGCTCCGCGTTCTGGCTTACCAGAAGAGTCCTCTTCACGCTCTGTGGCAGCAAATGCTGCCTGGTGCAGCCACTTGAGTTCCATTTTTCCATTTGAAGCTGCTCTGCCACCCGTGGTGAATGGTTCTGAGCCACAGGAAGGATGGGCTTTGATTAAATGCAAAAGCAAGAATAATTAGCCCAAGTTGCTTCTCCAGTGCTTGGTTCCAAGCTGGCAGATGTGAGCTGAAGACTCGGAAGCGATGATCGCGGAGCAGCCTGGTGCAGGTTACTGGTTTTGGCGTGTGGTATTGTGATGGTAAATACACCTAAATGCTGTTAATTATATGTGAGTTAAAACGGGCTGGTGCTGCCATAGTCACAAATATCTCCGCGTCCAGAGATCCCGTGAACTTTGGCAGCTCTTCACTGGTAGTTTTCAGGCTGGTGTAGAAGCGGGCGTTACGGAGTTCACCCCTGAGCGCTCTGCTCCCTCTCTCCAGGTAGCCGCCATTAACCCAAACCACCCGCTCGCCCAGATGCCTTTGCCGCCCTCCATGAAGAACTGCATCCAGTTGGCAGCCTGTGAAGCCAACGAGCTGCTGCCCATGATCCCCGACCTGCCTGCTGACCTCTTCACGTCCTGCCTTACTACGCCCATCAAGATCGCGCTGAGATGGTGAGTGTCCTCCGCGCCGGGGAAGGCGAGCGCAGAATTTGTGTAGCTTGTCTGTAGGAATGATAGATTTGTTAATCCAAACGCTTCATCGGAAGTTTCTCCGCAGTGTTGAATTGCAGGATTTGAACTGTGCATTTGGGACAGAGTTTTATTAATCAGAACTAGAAAGGTGGAAATATTGTTATCTTCTACTTACTACATTTTCAATTCCAGCTCAATATCGAGGTTTGCTCAGATTAAGGGATTTACCGTTCTGGGAATTAAATATCTGCTTCTTCAGAGGGCAGAAATAGCACATGGTGTGATACAACTTACTGTAAATTGTCCTTTGTACAAATCACATCCCAAATATTGTGGTTGCTGTAAATAATACAATAGCATTAAATAATGCCGCAGTGAAAGAAATTGAGCGATAAACCAAAGACAGACGCTCGGGAATGACACACCAAGTTAATTAGGCAGAAAGTCCTGGAAGCCTGCTGCAGATAGCAGGAGCTTTTGAAGAACAGTGTTTTTAGCCAGCAGCAGAGAGGACCGTGAGCAGTTGTGGTGCCAGCTGAGGACATGGTGTGAGGAACCCGGCGTTCTTGTACTCTGACTTATATAAGCAAAAAAAACTTGGTTAATTTGGCCAGGTTCTGGTTTAGGTGGATTGGGCCTTTGGCTGATCCCTTTTGCTCGTGTGAGGGACGGCTCAAGATCCATTCAGTTTTTTGCCCTGGTTTTCATTTTGTGAGCTCACGGGATATTTCCTCGTGGAAGAGAGCCACAGCTCGTAAACACTGGTGGAACTCTTGGGTGATTTTGAAAAGCAGAGCAAAGAGCTTTGGTGACTTTAGGAGTATTTTCAAGGGAAGGTTTCGAGAGGGCTCGGCAGAAAGTGGGTGTTGTGACCTGGGTGTCACACACAGGGGTCTGAGGTGTTGGGACCAGCCGAGAGCTTCAGCCGAGGAGCAGCAAACTCTAAATAAAGCCAGGCAGGTTTGTGCTCCTCTCCCAGCTTTAAAATCCTTTTCATCTCACTCTTTTTCCTCCTTCTGTTGTAAAAATGAAGCATTATGCTGTTTTTCTGAGCTACCGCTCTGGTTGCTGCTCTAGCCGCTCATCAAAACTCACAAGTGAGCACCTGCAGGAGTGCAGCGGGATGGAGGCTGCTGATCCGCTGGGGACATTTAATCTCCCCTAATCTGCAGGGAATGCTGCGTGTCCATCCTGGGGCAGGTGAAAGGAGAGCGGAGGGTGATGTCCAGCCCTGACGGGGTGCTGGGAGGCTCGCTCTCAGCTCTGCCTGCTCTTTGGAAATTCACTGCATAAAAATCCTTCTCTGTAAAAGCCAGAGAAAGTTGGAACGCGGCAAAATTCCTTTAGGGGAACTTTGTGAAATACTGCATTTTATAACCAGGAAAATACAGTTGCAGGGAACTGCTTTTATCATCGGCTGCTCTCGGATCACTGCTGTCCAGATGGGGAGGAGTTCAGATTTCTGCTGGTTCTAGCAGTGGAGAGACCTGGGAATAGAACTGAACCTCCCCCTTGGTGAGCTCCAGGCTCGCAGCAGTGAACTTGGTAAATACAGGTGATGCCTTTTAAAAAATTACTTGTGAATGGAGTCCACAACTAACAAATACAACAAACGGTGACGCAGCATTCAGCAAATGGGGTTTAAGGTCAGGTTCCAGGGAGAATGATTTCACCAACACACTGTTGCTTTGCAGGGTGGCTGCGCCGGGGCGTGCAGCGGCTCTGCACAACGCGGGGTTGGGCGCGCGTTAATCTGCAGGCACAGTGACTTGATTTTTGTTGTTTTCACTAATCCGTTAAATCTCTGTGAGAATCCCTGGCCTGGGCTTGGCGTTGGGACTTCAGGGTTCTCCTTCCCCTGCAGTTACCAGAGCTGTTTGTGCCGTATGTAGAGTTAAAATGCAGAGGTTTTTATGTTTCAGGGGAGTTTGTTTGCAGATTTTTTTGTATCTATATACACTGAAAAAGGAGTTGGTTGTTTTTTGGTTTTTGTTGGTTTTTTTTTTTTTTATATTATGATCTGTTGAGGAGTTTTCTGTTACTTCATCTCCACAGGAACGTGGCGGGGGCGTGCTCGGGGCAGGCTCTCACGCAGAGCGGCACCTGGCATGAGCACGGGGCGTTCTCAGAGTTGTGTGTCGATTGCGTTCGACAGGAAACGCGTTTGTAAAAACGCAGCTCAGGGGAAGGATTTAAAACTATTAACCTCAGCTGCTCGGGGGCTGCTGCTGGTAGATGCCACGCGAACTCCCGGCTGGCAAAGCGATTCCTGCCGCTTCTAATCCAGTGATTACGTGTGGTGCTTGCTGCACACGCTGAAATGTTCTCCTCTGTTCTCTGGTGAAAGTTATGCTCCTTTCCTCACCCCCATTGACTGGCGTGGTTGTGTTTTTATCCATGCAAATCCTGCAAATAACAAGCACTTGCTTGTGGCGTGTTGTCACACAGCGCGTTCAAAGCCAGACCCTCCTCCTGCTTTCCCGCTGCTGGATGCCAAGTGTCTGCTGGGGTCCTCAAGCAGACAGTGAACCCAGAATAATGATGTAAATCTGTCATTAAAACTTCTCTTTTACTTCAATCTAGCCCTGTAGCTAAAGCTGATCCAGAACCCAGCAGAATTCCTTTTGAAGTAACATTTTTGCAGTTCTGGACTGACAGGCTAATGAGGTTTCCTCGACTGAATTTATGGGGAAATAAAAGCCTGATGACTTAATTTCTGTACATCCCATTTTGGGCTATGTATTTTAAGTAAACAACTGATGGACAGAATCACTTATGCAATGGGGTCGTAGCTGCACACTTCAGTCTGGTTTCAGGGGAAGAAAAACAGATGCTGGAGGGAGAAACCCGGGGCAGTTGTGCCCTCGAATGTGGTGTGTGAAACCCTTCCGGAGCGTCGGGCGCTTCCCGGAATCCAGCGTGTGGACCCTGACTTGGCACTGATGATCTTCATGTGCAGTGAGTGTCCGACCGATGTATTCCACATGTGTGCTGGGACTATTTATAGCCAGATACGAGGCAAGCTTAGAGATAAGCTGGATGGGTCGCTAATCTTGACTGGTGTGCGCTGGTGAGGACGCGGCTCCTGCAGGGACGGGCAGGAGTGAGGCTGTGCTGGGCACGCTGGTTCACGTCGTCCCGCGCTGTCTGAGGCAAAAAGCAGCTCTTGGAAGCTGTGATCGGTGGCACGTCACACGCTTGTGCTGACGTCGGGCCCTTAGGATGTGAAAAAGCTGCAATTGCACCTTCAGAATTTTACACCTTGGAGTGAAGGTTGTGCTTGTCGAAAATGCCTTAAGGACCCTCTAGCTTTGAACTGTGACGTCCCACTCGTAAAAGAGTTGTAGCACTCCTGAAAAGTGCTGGAAAACCTCCAAACCAAGAAGAAATATGAAGTTTGGGAGCTGCCCAGGCTTGGGCATTCTGGATCTGCAGTCGGTACAGCACAACCAAATGCAGCAGCTTCTAAAAGTGTGGCAAAAAGACCCTGTGACAACTGCTTTTCTGTTGGGTCAATCAAAACATTTAAAGTTTGGGGTTTTTCCCCCCCTAATATATTTATTGCGCATTTCTGCTTGAGATTTTGGGGGTTAACTGAGCCAATCCTCTGCCTCAAATTTATTTAGAAAACCT